>PVIY010036535.1:0-24084 GCA_004026745.1 Myrmecophaga tridactyla | reverse complement strand
GGCCGCCGCGGCTTTGGGGAACTCACAGATCCGGCGAGTTGCCGTCGGTCTAAGCTGCTCCCGTTCTGGGCGCGCTGTGTGTTCGGTCACTATCGTGGTTCCGGGAGCTATTCTGTATTGTTTCTGGTTATCTAGTAGTTGTTCTGGAGGACGAACTAAAACGCGCACCTTGCTAAGCCGCCATCTTGGCCCCCCCTCCCACACCTTTCTTTAGCAGAGATGTAATCAGCCACAGATGCAGTCAACTGACTGTTGTTTTAATGCAGCATCCTTTTGGTTTATCAACCAGCCATGAAATATCGTTGCAGCAATGGTCAGGTCAATCCACCTCTTGCCGACTTGGGAGCTATACACATTACCTTGAAACATGCCTAATTTTCAAATAGAGCACAATAACAGGCATAAATTTCACCTAATGCTCAAGTGTCCTGCATACAACTGGAAATGCACTACATCTCTCAAGAACAGGGTGAAAGTCCTTAGGTAACATTGATTCTTAAACTTCATATCCTTTGACTTAAATACTATAAAATGAGCAACACAACTTATGTCATATGATAAGAGGAAAACAAAATATTTCCTTATGTACAAAGGAAAACATACTCATAACAAAACGGGGGACATATTCGTACAATCACAGTCCTAACTTCATAACTAGTCACATGATCATAGTTCCTATTTATTTTGTTACCTTCGTCTACTATCCATTCCGTGTTCCCTTTACCGTCAGCAAGTACTTCAACTGACTATGTTTCTTAGCAAGGTGGGGAGACCTAGATCTTCATTCCTGAAGTTTCTGGGCCACTGGAAGTCTTGTCTGGATTGGGTTGTTGCAGTTTTCCTACCATAATAATCTTCACTCCACGAGTCAGAGAACCAATGTGGGGAATTTGCCAATTGCTGAGTATGTCATTTTCAATTATGCATTCTGGAATGGGGAAATGACCACAGAGTGGGTCTGGAGACCCACTGAACCCACTGTGAGATGGACCTTAGCCAAAACTCCTTCAATAACCTGACCTCCATGAGTCCCTTCTCTGACTGGAAGACAAGAGTGATGTTTTTAGTCTCTTGGAATTAGATCACCTTTGATCCAGGGTCCAATAATTTCCTAAATATCTGACCATTTCCTTTTCCCCACCTTGTCGTTGGTAATTAATGTTCACCACATGGCCTCTGTCAACTCGGGATCTGATCATCCCAACTGTGTTAAAGCTTTTCAGATCAGTGACAGCATTTCCCACAGCAATATCTGACCTACAGAGAAGGGCAACAACAGAGCTCTTCAGCGATAATGGAGCTAATCTCATGAATTTATTTCTCTATTTTCTGGTGAAAGATGTGTCCACTGGACATTCCTTAGTTGTGTGAGCAGATCTTCCATGATAAATCCACTCTAACATTGCAACCTCTCCAAGCCTCTCTATCTCCTCAACTATATTATACCAGGGTTGTTCTGGGATTTTGACCTCAGGTAATGTTGGCCACCTTTGTATCCATGTTTTAGCCAACCATCCAAACAAAGTTTGTTTCTAACCACTCAAGCTACAATGCTGAATGCAGAATCTCTGCTAAGTGGGCCATTATCAGTAAATTCTGATTGGTTCAACTTTATATTCCTTCCACCATTATCTCACACCCTTAATATCCAGCACCATATGTATTCCCCTGATTTCTATTTGTATAGATAGGAAAACTTACGCAGTTCTTTTGGAGTATAGCATACTCCTCATAGGTCACACTTCACTCCTTACCTTTCTGGGCCTGTTGGTATTTTAGTAGAGTTATAGATCTTGAAGAATAGGGGGGTCATGTGAGTGGGTCATGAAAGGGAATAGAAGTGTCTTTCAGTCCAGTTCCTCTGGGAAGTCCATTGCAGTTTCATCTGGTGAAACAGAACTCGTCTTTCCAGAAGTGGAGTGAGGAGTGCTTCCCCAAGGGAGGTGGTAACAGGGTTAGCAGGCACTGAAGGTTTAATCTCATTAGGTGGAGCTTGGATGGCAGACTTATCTGGGGAGACTGGGGGCTGGGAATCTCTTTCCTCAGGACAGTCCATTATAGGTCTATGTAGCAAAGGCTCAGCAGATTCTAGGCATCCTGTCTCCCCATCGCCATATACCACCATCCCACATTTCAGGATCCTATTATTTTCCAATCATAGTTACTTTAGCTGACACCCAGCAAGGTTGAGATTTTAGTTTGCATTGTAAATCTGCTACTCACACAATGAGGTTTTGTGTCTGGTTTCAGAAATTTCTAGTCTGTGACCACAGAAAATAAGGTTTTCTCTCAGGGCACCATGGAAACATTTACATCATTCACACAGTTCTTATGGTTCAAATCTGAAGACTTCAGTTCATCCCTTTTGCTTATCATTGTATCCAGCATATGTAACACTAACCAACCAACATCATTATACCTCTCAGTTCCATAAAATTCTGTAAAGGTGTTAAAAACATTCTTGCCCAGAGTGTGCCTCAAATAAGCATACAATTACTGAATCTAATGGTGATATTTTGAGTATCTCTTTTGCCAACTCACCCCATGGGCTGTCAGTGCCATCTTAATTATTGGAAACAGATTCATTAGTTCCTATTAGTTCAGTCAGAGTAGAGCACCAACTATAAAAACCCATTTTTAAGATTTTGTTTCTCAAGAACCACTCCTGGTACCAAGTTTTGTTAGGGTTCTCTAGAGAAAAAGAACCAACAGGAGAGATCTGTAAGTATGAGATTTATAAAGGTGGCTCACACAACCATGGGCATATAAGAATTCAAAATCCATAGGGCAGGTTGTGATGCTTGTGGCTCCAATGAAAAGTTTGAATGAACTCCACAGAAGAGGCATGCTGGCTGAAGAAGCAGTGAAAGAGTTTCTCTTCTTCCTTAAAAGTCTTCAGTGAGTTGAATTATCTCATTGTGGGAGACATGCCTTACTTGGTCACAGAAGTAATCAGCCACAGATGCAATCAAATGACTGATGATTTAATATGCCAGCTTTCTGTTTTAATAACCACCATGAACTATCCCTGCAGCAATGAGCAGGCCAGTGCTTGCCTGACCAGACAACTGGGCATAATCACTTGGCAAAGTTGACACCAGAGCCTAACCTTCACAGTGTATATGTTGTATGTGTGTGTTGAAATAAGTGTTTCATATCCAAATTATTGCATAATTGTGATTATTAGCAATATAGTACATATTGATGCAACCACATATCCCCTAGAATCTGGGACCCACTCTTCCTTATCTGTCTATATTTTTATCTTCCTATCTATCCATCTATTGAATATAAGACACTTTGTCTCCAAGAGCACATGCCATCCATGTTTTGCTTTAAGTGCTAATCTTTACTTAGTGTTAATGAGACAGTATAGTTAAGCTAATATATTTTTTTACATTGAACAAAAACAAATAATTTTAAAAACAATATTAAATTTAAAATATTTATGAGAAATGATACTATTAAGAAATCAACCCACAGCAAGAAAGACACTTGATATCTGTGGCCCTTAATAAGTGCATAGTTTGTCCATTCCCTTATAAGATAAAATAATCATGATAATAAATTAAAGCAAATTTGAAAAACACAGTTTGGGTTTATTCAGTTTGGCTAAATGATCCTCTTCTTACAAAGACATGACTTTCAGCCATAAAAATATTATTTTCTCATTTCTATTAAGAAAAAATTATGCTCAGGAAAATATTACATTTTTAGGGTTTAAATATGTGGAAAGAAAAAATGTTTAATTTCATCTGATTATCTATAAATTAGGTAATAGAGCTATCATTCATTTTTCAAATACGTAGTACACATGCATAAACTCTAAGGTAAACTATATGAAACTTCTAGATTAAAAAATTCAATCTAATAATGAGGGAATAGTAACTCCTATATTTTAATTGGGTTATAAAAAGTAATCATTCCACTCTATAAAAAGCTGTTATCCCTATTAGAATCATAAATTAATATCCCATATATGGCTAATTATGTCTACTCTTTTAGCAGTATAATTTTGAAAATGAAATAGAAGTTGAGAAATAATGCATTAGGTATGTTAGATTACACAGTTTGGATTTTCTATTTTATTTAATCACCAAGAGCATGCATCTAATAAAGTTTATTTGCTCTACATTGCTAATAAATGTCATAAATAATTCCTCTCTAACTGCTGAACCAAGATGTTCACTTACAATACTAAATTAAGAAATGCCTTAAAATAAAGCATTGGAAAAATTGATACTAAAAACAAGTGAAGAGGGTAATGATTTTAATGGTTTTGCAATTAATTGTAAATCGACACCCTAAGAATCCCATTGCTAGAGAATTTGCTTTATTTCTTCTCCAAGAGCCATGATATTTGCCACACAATATTCCCCTAATTATTATGCAAATGAATGTATATACGTGTCAGCCTTAGGTATAGGCAATAAGCCTCTATAAATCAATCTGTTCAGTATATTTTTTGCTCATTTACGATTGGTAAACGGGAATTAATAACACTCTGAATCTTACATAGCACTTTATAATGTAATGTAGATTATATATATAGATTGTGTTATGGACCTCAGAAAAAATGGATGCCTAGACTTAATCTCATTCTGACATTATTTTTAGTTAAGATGTAGCTAACTGAATCAGGACGAGTCTTAATCCTATTACTGGAGGGTTTATAAAATGAAAGCAACAGAGATGTGTGAGACACTAGAAGTCAGTAGGAACCCAGGTGAGAAAGAATAAGATGCCATCATATTACAGGAAGTCAAGGAACCAAAGGATTGCCAGGTTCTCAGCCTCAAAGAGTAAGTACAATTTTTTGGTAAGGATGGGATCAGACACTTCACCCCATTCTGCAGAAGCTGTTGTTAGCCATTCTAACCAAAATTTTTGCCACGTTTATTTTTCTTTTATTTATTTTCTCTATTTTTTCCTCTCTACAATTTTATAACTCTATTTCCATTCTGATGTTTATTTCTTCATGTTATTTTAGGTTTATTTTGCTCTCCTAATTGCAGTTGCTTAAGGGAAGAACTTATTGTTGACGTGACATCTTTTTCATATACTAATGTAAGTATTTAGTGCTATAAAATTCCCTCTCAGCACTGCTTTACTTGCCTTTCATGTATTTTGATATATTTTACTTTCAACTTTCTTCAGTTTTATGTTTGTTTTTTTTTTAATTTTATTTAAGACTTTCTCTTTGACCCATGGATTTTTTTTTAGAATTGTTCTGTTTAATTTCAAAGTGTTTGGAGATTTTCCTGTTGCTTTTAAGTTATTGATTTCTGATATGCTTCCATTACCACCAAATATGTATATACTTTGCATGATTTAAATTCTTTTAAATATGCGGAAGTTTGTTTTATGGTCCAATATTTGGTCTATCTTGATGAATTTTCCATGAGCTCTTGAAGAAAATGTTAAACAACTACCTCTGGTTACTTTTAACAAATGCCCCTGGGAAAAAGTAGGGTCACACTGAGTGAGTTCTGAGTTAGGGAAATGAAAACAATACCTCATTGGGGTATTGCTGGAACTTGCCAGACAGGTCAAATCATGACAATTCTCTGAAAATGTGGCTTTGGTAAGTTCTGATCTCATTCTGTCCCCACCAATGGCTGCTAGATGGCTGATTTTACTCTGAGTGTAGGGTTTTGAGGATTTATGGTTATGGCTGAGCTGCATAGAAGGGAGTTGAGGGATCTGGCTCAAGTCCAGAGGCAGGTCAAAATCCTGTTGTGATCCTCCAGACCTGACCATAGGCAATTACAAGGCAGACTGTGGTAGGAGACAACTGATCACCTCACAGCAGACTTAGTGCACCGTCAGTGTATTGCAGTCCCTAGAAGGAGTTATAGTCAAGGACATAGGTCCCCCATGCTGATCATGCACCTGTGCATGTCTACATTCCCAGTCTTGGCATTTAGGGGTCTCCTTATCAGAGGGACCTTGAAACACTGCTCAGTTACCTCTCTCAAGATCTTTTTAATTGGAATGACTCTAAGACACTTTTCTGCACTTTGACTCAGCACTACTCCACTCCTTCTCCTTCCTCATCTTTTTTATCACATTTTATTCTTTTTTCCATGTGAGTATCCTATTATTGCAACACCATTTGTTGAAATTTTTTTGAAGAGGGGAAGTACATGGGCTGGAAATCAGACCCCGGTATCTGGAATGGCAGGTGAGAATTTTACCACTGAAGTATCCTTGAGGTAAAAATAGAATTTGGGAGCTAAAAATAACATTCTAGACTATGAAGTACACTTGCCCCACTTCCATCCTGACCTTTTCCCTCTTCATCCTCCTGGATCAAGAATGTGACAGGAGCCTTTTGCTTGGGATTCCTTC
Organism: Myrmecophaga tridactyla; assembly: GCA_004026745.1. Lineage (NCBI taxonomy): Eukaryota > Metazoa > Chordata > Mammalia > Pilosa > Myrmecophagidae > Myrmecophaga > Myrmecophaga tridactyla. Next base: position 17,733 of record PVIY010036535.1, on the reverse strand, counting down.
AGCAGTGAGATGATCCCCCTTCTCCATCTGTGCTGTTCATCAGAAACTCATCTCAAGGGAGCTGGCACTCTTTCCTGTTTGTCTATTGCTTAGACCTTTGCAATATGTGAATGAAGCCTTAATTACTGCTTTCATTATAGCTTGTTGTCCTAATTCACCAGTTTGACCCCTGGAAGCTCTTGCTAAGGGTGAGGCTAGGGCAAGTTAAGTTCACTGATTCAGCTATTTTTTTTTTTAAATAAATTCTCCTTAGATTGTTGCAAATCTTTGGTTAATTTATGGATTTCTGAAAAAAAGTAATAATTTCTGCTACTGTTCTCACTGTTTTGGGGGGCAGAGGACTTTCCGTTGTCCATATTCTGCAATTCCTGCTTGCCTTCCCATTTATTTTTAAAAATCTAATCCCTCCAGATAAGAAGGAAAAAAATTACATACAAGTACAAAACACCTGATGTCAAGCTTTGTTGTATGGAACAATCTAAAAAAAGGCACAGTAATAAATTTGGTATTTCATACTCTATATCCACTAGATGAGGTGTGAGGATTTAGCTAACAAGTAGAATTTAACAAAAAATGTAATTTTAATTTTTAATATATTTTAAGTGGGACCTTTGATCTTCTTTTCAGTTCAAATGTTCACATTTAGATATAATTAAAAACTAAGAGTTTCTGGGGGTGCAAATGTAGTTCTCTGGTAGAATTCTCACCTGCTACACGGGAGACCCAGGTGTGATTACTGGCCCATGCACTTCCCAAAGCAAACAAACAAGAAAAACAAACAAACAAAATTCAACAAATGGTGCTGCAATAATGGGATGCTTACATGGAAAAAGCATGTAAGATGAGCCCCACCATACAGCATACAAAAAAAAATTGAAACATTTTGATTTTATGAATTTAAGAGTTAAATCTATTTTTCTATGCATTTTAAACCTTTGATGGAAAATTAAAAGTTGATGTATAGTGGTTTTTCTTATTACTATGCATGTGAAATCACTAACATCATATCCAGAAAGCCAAGAAGATTTGCTTGCTTGTTATTTTGAGCTTTTTAATATTTAAATTTGATAGCGAAGTGATTTATTCTAATGTTGGTTGAAGTTTTAATAAACCCTTTATATCTTTATACACTTTGTAGAAATTCAATGCAGCTTTTCACTCTATATTTTAAGATAGTTTAGCTTCATTAATTTGCAGGAAGGCAGATATATGATTTCCTTTTTAATGACTAAAAAAATAGAATTTGGAAGTTAAAAATAACATTCTAGACTCTGTAATAGTTCAATACAATAATTTTAGAGATGACAAAATTAGGTTTAGAGAATTGCCAATTCTCTGTTAGAGGGATGAACAGGCTATAGAATATTGGGGCTAGGACTGGAAATATATTTGAGCTGATGATAACATCTGTGCTTTTGTTTAAGCAAGGAATACGTCACTATTTTCATTTGGAAAATACAGATTTGTGAGAAAGATCAATAGTCTCAGTGTAATCAACCTTTGTAAAAGTAATTCTCTTTTTCAGAATTTTTGACAAGGAGATATTGATTAGAGTCCTAATAAATAGTGTTGAACTCTTAATATATCAATGTGGGCTAATAGGAAATATAGGAATCAAATAATTAGTACATAGGCATTATATCAATTTCATCTTCTTAATGAAATATCCTTCAGGCCATCTAACCTGTTCCAGTTATAATGGGTTGGGTTATTTCATATATCTGGTACACAATAGCATCCTGAGAACTCTTGACAACCATCTTGGAGATTGCCTTGTTTATTTCATTTCTGAATTTCCTCTTGCATTTTATGTATCCTTCTTTCTAGTTTTGCTACCTCATTTGGTGGTACATCCTCCAATCCCTTTCTCAGGAAGGACTTCACAAATGTGCTTTTTGATAACTACATGTTCAAATATATCTTTATCTGCTCTCAAAGTTGAGTGATAATTTGGCTGGGCAGAGGATCTTAGTTTGGAAATAATAGAAAGAAATGGGGTTTGACCTTGTTTTGGACATAGTTTAAATGCACTCATAGTGTTGCAAAGGGGAATTCAGTGATCAATTTTCATTTTAAAAAGAGCTCTTTGTCTGAAATATGGAAAATGGAGTGGGATGGACAAAGAACCCATGTAGTGAGATCAGCTAAGATGACTATTGTTGTATTTCAGATAAGAGATGAGTCCTGGCCTGAGGGATCAGCAATGTGGATGAAAAGCATGGGAAATATTCCAGAAATAATCAGAAAGCAAAAATGAACAAAATTGAGCATTAATTTTTATGTTATACAAGAACTAGGAATAAAAATTTTTCTCTGAATAAGGACAAGTGTAACAGTTGTTGAACTGTGGAAAAGGGGTACTGAAGTGAGATTGAAGCTTTCTGTGTTTGAAGTGTCCATTTAGATTGAAGGGAAAATGATAATAGAGAAACTTCCTCCAAAAAAAATTGTCTAGGATGAGTTTACACAATAATTGTCTTTAATTTTCCAAATCCCAGAGCACTGGAATATTCTCTGTGAAAATGTAATTCTCCTCCAAGTTGGAATATCCACTTCTCTGGTATACTGTGTAGAAAAATCCAAATAAACTTTAAAAACAGGCATATCTGTCTTTGGAACTCAGAATTTTACCTAATCATGCAAGTTATTAATTCTCTCAAAGGCCACTTATCCTTATCTGTCCAAGCATATAATAATCATTCCTACTTCATAGAATAATTGGGAGGAATGCATGATTTCAGGTGCATTAGATGCTTAGAAGATTGCCTGGCATATACTAATATCTCAGTAAATATTAGCTGTTGATAATATTATGCTCTCTAACCCACAGGTTGTTTCACTCTAGTACCTAGTAAATATTTTCATAAAGATGGAAATAATATATATGACTCACATCCTAATGACCTCCCAGAGTAGTTAGAAATACGTGTTGGTATTCTATGTGTATAACTTAACAACTATCTGTCTAAAAGCAAAGTGCAGAATTGGGTTCTGATGTATCAATTAGCTGTGATAATTTCATGTTGATTAAGATTTATTCAGCCTCTCTTTGAGCATGTATAAATGTTCAATCACAGGTAAACTTATCTGTTAAGATCTAGATTTTATAGAATTATCTATCCTGGAAAGAAAAGAGGGCAACTCTATTTGGTTTACATACATAAGTATATAACGTAAGAGTCTCTTGTTTACAGTTACTTGAGGTAGCTTTACTGTTAAGTATATACTCTATCATTTACCACACCACAAGAAGATCCGTAGTTATAAATATCTAGCCAAATGCAGTACATGCAATATAATCACACTTGAGCAATAATCTCTCAGGGAGTTATAATTTTTTGAAAGTTTGTTGACCTTTCCAAGTCACTAGGATATCACTTAAGTTTAATAAGTGCTAATTTCCTAAGTGGTATCCTAGTGACCTAAAAGAGTACACAACTTCAAAAACTGCTTCTTAGTCCCTATGGTGCAGTTAACACAGTAGGAAAATATGGTTCATTATCTCACAGACATTACAGGCAAAGAACTTAATGGTCACAATGACATTTTTATTATTATTATTTGTTTTTGCTCAATTTAAACTGGGTAGCTCTAAAAGGAGTATGTATCTAAAAATAACATGAAATTTACCTGCAGAAACTGAAATTATAATCTAATCTTTTCTTTTTTAAGGAATTTTACCTAAAGAAATTGTATTCATCTATAAACTAGTTTAAGGACCACTTTTAATATGTAAATGAGTATCAAGAGGGAGGGGCCACCTCAGTGCTAATTTCTTTAGTGCACTCAGAATCATGATTTTCATCTTCTTCTATTGCTCTCTAAGGCCCTTTTCTGGTTCTGCACGCTTATGTTTTGCTGTTTTCAAGCTTGAATGGCAGTCAGGACATGTTTTTCAGTTCAGTGAATTTATATTTTGGCAGGTTCCTAATTGCCTTACTGAAACAGCCTTTTCAAGTTTTCTAGATAAATATTCTTATACAAATCACTGCTCCTATAATGAATAAAATGTAAATATTTCTGAATGACAGGAATACAGAGTAGTGGAATATGGAATGAATAGCAACTGACACACACATTATCCCCATAATATCGTACAGCTATTGTGTTGGTTTGAAAGTCTTCTGTATCCCCAGAAGAAGAGCCATGTTCTTTAACCTTAATTTAATATAGGATGGGATCTTTTTATTTAAGTTGTTTCCATGGAGATGTGTCCCCACCCATTCAGGGTGGGTTGCTTACTGGAATCCTTTAAGAGGACTCTGAAAAAACTTCAGAGCTGACACAATTGGACATGAAAAAAAAAATCTATTTGAAACCAGAAGCCAAAGGACTGGCCGATGTCATATGCTTCCTCAAATCAGTCTTCCTTGATTCATAGTATCTTTCTCTGGATGCTTACGTTTGGACATTTTTATGGCCTTATATTCATAAACTTGTAAGTTAATAAATTCCTTTTATAAAAACCAATCCATCTCTGCATCTTTGATTTTCCCTGGTGCCTTATAATCTCCCCAATTTGAGGGAGGAAAAACTCTTCTATCACTTTCTTATTCCTTATGTTAAATAATAAATCCTTCTTCATAGTTATGGATGAACTCAAACTCACTACTTAGAAATGGGAAGTTAGATTTTCGTATGTGTTTTGGTTATAGCCCCTAGAGAGTTACATGGTACTGATTGGTTATATATGAGTGTAGTTAAGTCCTAAATTTAGTTTTAAACTGAAAATTTAAAGGAAACTAATCTATTGCTGAGAAAGCTTTGTAGAACTGGAGATTCTGCTACTAGAATAGAATAATTGTTGTCTTGTTCTATAATTTCTTTTATTTCTGATATATGTCATAAAACCAAACATATTAAACACAGTTTAGAAATTTCAAGAATGGAAGAGGTTTGCAACAATTTAAACTTGATTCAATAGGCAAAGGAGCATGAGCAATATTATGTAAAGTGAATACATTATGGTATATTAACATACATTAAATGTTACATATGTAGAAATATTTATTTATTAACATTAGGCATAGTCATATTTAACATAATCTCCATTGCAAATCAAATATGTTTGACACTATAACCATGACAATGCAAGAACAATTAAAAAAGAATTAATATTTTTTGTAATGGTTATTTTACACTTTCTATACAAAGTAACATTTATAGCATAAATGTTTTCATAGATAATGTTATTTGCTTTTTTTGGCATAGGCAGGCTCTGGGAAATGAACATAAATAAAAATTTAATACTAAGTTATTTAGTTTATTATTGTGCATTATCGATATACAGTTATAATATAGGTTGCAAATATCATACTATATTTATGACAACATGACTTAGTATCTGCCATTTAAATAAAATGATCACTCTTTCTAGACCAAGATTTAAACAATAATATTTTATTTCATACCAGAAAACTATTTTTCCTGTGACTTAAAGGTTATTTCTGATAGTAATTATGTGTAGGAAAAAAAATTCTTGAGTTTAATTGGCTTCATATCTTTCCAAGATAAATCTGAGCAGATTATGAATATTGGAGTTTGTAGCTGCTAGATAAACTATTATAAAAGGCTATATTCCATATTACCATATGTTTTAGTTTGTGAGCTGTCAGAATGCAATATACCAGAAATTGAATGGCTTTTCAAAAGGGAATTAAGTTGTAACTTTACAGTTCTAATGCTGTGAAAATGTCCAAATTAAGGCAGCTGGAGGAAGATACCTTAACTCAAAAAGAAGGAACCATGAAGTTCAGGGTTTCTGCCTTTGGAAGGGCACATGGCAATGTCTGCTAGCTTTCTCTCCTTTTATTGTAAGGCTTCCCCAGGGATGTTTTAGTTCTGCATTTCCAACAGTCTCTAGCTGTGTGGGTTCTGTTGGCATTAAGCTTTCTCCAAAAGGGTTCCCTCTTAAAGGGCTTCAGTAAGTGACCCCATGGAGACACATCTCCATGGAAATCATCTAATCAAAAGTTACCACCCAAAATTGGTTGGTCACATTTCCATGGAAACAGTAAAAAAAGATCCAATCTAACAATGTTGAATGAAGATTAAAGAACTTGTCTTTTCTGGGGTACACAATAGATTCAAACTGGCACACCATATGACATCAGTTTTTTGTTTGTTTGTTTGTACTTATGAGGAAAAACAAGAGTGAAATGCTATTATTCCAAGGGAGTATTATAAATAAGGAACTTGTTAATGAGAGGAAAATATGCTACTTAGGGTAACAATGGTACAAATAATGGATATGATCAAAGATATAAAATGCATGTCATGTTACATGTAAGCTTGCAGACCATAAATCAGAGGAAAAATGGTGAGCCTGAGGAAGTGATGAAAGCCTTAGCAAATGTAGTTTACAATTTACATTAAATAGTGAAATGCTCAGCTATGCTGCAATTGCAATATTAGGAAAACATATGGAAATCAAAGTGGACTAACAGAATAATGGTTTATCTCTCAACCTCATGTAGTTTGAGTGCATTAGGTAGCCTGTACATCCTGTATTTAATCTTTACGAAAATCAGGCTCCAGAAGTTGTAACGGTAGGGAAAAATAGAGTTAGAGAAGATATATAATCTATTCTTTTACTCACCACACATTCCTTTGCTTTGGCTTCCCATACAAAGTACACACTCAGACCCTCTCTAAAGGACGAAGTCCTGTTTTGTCAGTGCCAGGCCTGTTGCAATTCTAATATGCCACTGAGAAGATACTTTGAAGGACCCCTATTTTAGGGTTAAGGGAAGTGTGCTGGTTTGAATCTGCTGTGCACCCCAGAAAAGATAAGTTCTTTAATCGTCATTCAATATTGCTGGATGGGATCTTTTTGATCATTGCCATGGAGATGTGACCCACATAATTGTGGGTGGTAACTTTTGATTAAATGGTTTCCATGGAGATATGTCTCCATCCATTCAAGTTGAGATTGCTTATTGGAGCCCTTTAAGATGGAAATATTTTGGAAAAAGCTCAGAGCCAAGAGAACCTTACAGCCAGAGGTCTTTGAAGATGCAGACGAACACCCCCAGGGAATCCTTATGAAACAAGTATCCAGGAGAGAAAGCTAGCAGATGTTGTTATGTGCCTTTTCAGCCAACAGAGGTGTTCTGGACCCTTTGGCCTTTCTTGAATTAAGGTATCTTTTACTGGATGCCTTAATTTGGACATTTTCATGGCCTTAGAACTGCAAACTTGCAACTTAATAAATTCTCTCTTTAAAAGCTCTTCCATCTTTAGTATATTGCCTCCTGGTAGCTTTGACAAACTAATTTAGGGAGGTTTCATGATTAGAATATGAATCAGTTCTATCATAGTTACTTATTCTCCTGGCTCCTATCTATTCTTCTCTCTTGGGATTATTTTCTGTTTTTACTCCTTGTCCATGAGAGTTAGAGTATGAGGGGATGGACCCTTTTATATAACTGCAGTTTTCTCAGTCTAATTCTTCCAGTTAGAAGTTTAGGAACCAAAGTTGGGTGTGTTTTTTTGTAGTTGCTTTTTTTTTGTTTAAATTTCAAACAGTTAAAGGTTTCTGGTCCGGTTTTTTTAAGTTCTTTGTCAACAAAGTCCACTTAAAATTTTAGTGGCCTTCTTATGTGTTTAATTTCAATAATTTCCATGTGCAATTTGTCATAGCCACAACTCTTTTTAGACATTTTTTTTCTATAATCTGCTTTATTTCTTGGACATTTCATCACCTTGACCTAACCCACTCCCTAGAAAATAGGAAGGGTTAAAGAAATCTCTCCACCATTAAGTGTTATGGAAAAGGCTCACAATAAAGAACCACCCTTCCCCTTATGATTTAGATAAGACTCATAGGCACCCTCTTAGTTTACCTATGGTAAGGCCAGGCAAGTGTCTCCAGATTCCCTTTCTTTGCCTCATAAATGTTTCCCTGCACTACTTTGTCCCACTCCCCCCAAAAAACACAATGTTTGCTGACTTGACCTTTAGTTAAGCTTATCTCTTCCCCATATAACCCTGAACTTTGAGTTACCCTCACTAAACCTCAGCTAATAAACAGCCCTCCTAAAAGACTCCTTCCAAGAATTTGCTAATAATTAGAGGAGAACATGCTCTGATCACCACATTCCCTTGAGCATGATCTTTTCTAGCCTTGCTTATTAGCTCCTATTAAAGGAAAGCCCTTTTCTGCCAGGCTTCTGAGGCATTTGTGGATCTCATGCCTGAGTAGTCTCTCTATTGCAATAGGACCCCCTTTCTTTTTTACAATAGTCTCTTTCTTCCTCTTGAAATAATATTTTCTATTTCTCCTTAGTGAAGCTTGGATTTGACTTAATTTTGACACTTGAAAATTGACCATTCCTTTCCACAATTGCCACTTTTTGTAAGAAGTCGCTAAATGTAGACCATATTGATGTGTACATATTTTTAACCTCTCCTTTTCTAACTATTTCTCTTGGAGCTACAAGTTCAGCAATCACCTGTGCTTCCCAAATGATTTCAGGCAAAAATTTACCACATATTTTGCTAGCATTAATATGGATGTCCCTCTCTTCAGGCTTGGATATTAGTTTTATAACTTTCTCCACCCAGCCACCATATAATTAAGTTTTATTTTAGTTCCTGTTTGCTTGTTTTTTTTTTTAAGCAGCATTTCATTCAGTGTCCAATTTTATGTTAGTCAGGATAATGTTGAAAATATCCGGCAGAAACCATACCAAAGAAATTACCAATGAAGCATTTTAATTATTTCTCCCTCAAAACCCTTTTAAAGGCAGGAGGCTTTTCAAGCTGTACATCTGGAGAAGTAACTCCTAAGGTTCTTAGCTGCCCTATCCAAGAACAAACACACATCTGGTCAATTTATAGTATTGATCAGAATTAGTGATGTTATCCAAAAGCAAACATAGTGAGAAATAGAAATGTGAGGGAGTATGGATATTTGGGGGTAACTAACTATGTCTGACATGTGGCTGCAATTCATATTTTGAAATTTTAGCATGATTTAATATTATGGGACATATTACCAGCTTCTACAATTAGTAAGAAAATAATTTATAGGAATTATTTCCATTTTGGAACATGAACCTCCTGAAACTATGCACAGCATCTGGGTAAAACATATCTAGGAATTCTGATTGTGTCTCCATCAACATACTTTTCAGAGCCCATTTACTATTACCAGCTTCCTACTGTGAGACCAAGGGATTGATATGAGATGTCCAGTGCATATTATTGGCATGATTATATGCATTGCTGAAGCTAGACATCTGAAGACCGATTTTTAGGGTGGAATCAATCTCTTTGTTTGAAATCAAAGTGGCTTTAATTTGTTGCTACTGAATTTAGAACAATTTTATTTAACTCCTGTTTTGTAAGTTGTTTTCACACAAATATGTGTTATTCTGTCTTGTGTAGTTATTGACAGAAAAGATGTACTGCTAAGAGTAAATTCACTAAAAATGATAATATGTACATCATTTTTGTGCTATCTTAATAAAACTTTTCTCAAATAGTTAATAAATTATTTTTCTTTCAATTTAAAACTAAAATGATAAAATTATAAAACTTACATGATAAATTTTAAACAAATGTAGATTCTGTTCACTCAATTCTAAATGAACACTATGTTAACAAATAATTTTTTTTTCTGTTTCCCTGTCCTAACATTTGAGTTTCTTTTAATTTCTTAATCAATTAATGTTCTCCTGGTTTTAGTAGCTGAAGAAGAAAGATAAAATCTCTTTTAGTTGGTCTTCATTTCTTTATTTTGAAATGCTTCACATTTGCACTGTTTGCATCTTCAAGGTCCCTGTTCTAAACTGGATCCTACTTGATAGCGGCGCTGCCTACCTCAGACACTCTATTTTCTACTATAGGTGCTACCATGCATAGTACTCCTCAGCTTTACTGGTCTGTTTGTACTCTTAAAACATGCTGAACTTGCCCTCACTCAGGTCCATTGCTTTTATTGATCCTTGTGCTCTAATACACAGTCTTCAGACATCAACATCGCTTCCTCATTCCTTTGGGTTCTCTACTCAAAGTTCTACTCATGTGAAAGACCTTTCAAGATCACCCAATTAAAATGCACTTGCACATTTCTTTCTGTCTAATCTGTTCTGTTTTTCTTTTTTTTGATCCCCTCCCCAATCTGCTCTTTAACTACTTTAACACTATTTAATATTAAATAAAGCTTTTTTTTTTATATCTCATTGTCTGTCTCCTCACTAGAATGTCAATTCCATTAGTGCAAGGATTTCAGGATAGTCATTAATATATCCCCAGTGTCAAGGGAGAGATTCCATTTGTTATATAATAGATATGCCAGACGTATTTATTTCTCAAGTGACTAGAACAATGCCTGTTGTATACTAGGTATTCAATACATATGTATTGAGTCAATAAGTTAATTTTGTTTATTACTTGGTTTTAAGAGAAAACATAACTTTAGTAAATCACTATCATAAGGACACAATTATGTCAATAAAAAATCATATAAAATAACCACAATATTTTGGCTTTGCTTATTTGATCTTACAGCAACACTAAGTGGTAGTCATCGTTCTCCCTGGTTCACAAGTGTGGGGACTGAGGCTTAGAGGTAAAGTGATGTAGCCAACCACACAGCCTAAAAGTAGCTGTGCTCCCAAGTTAGTCAAGGAAGGTAGAGATAGACAGGTAGGTAGATAGATGGACAAATTTAACAGGATAGTTTATTAAAGGAGACAAACATATTTTATAAAATGAAAGGCAAATTAGTTAATATTAAAAGCAAGTTTAGGATTTGTTTTTTCCTTTGTTTTTTTTTAGCTTATTGATTCTAGCTTACATATTTTGGGATCAGGAAATAGGGTAAGCAAATTTTACTACATTTTATCAAGTATAAGTAGCAAGAAAGACACTTTTTTTAAAGAATTGTTGAAAATCCATGTGGCAAAGAGAAATCAGAGCAATACTGAGCTAAATTCTCATTTTAGAGGTGTGATTAAAGCAAAAGACTGTGAATCATTTAATGAAATATAATGAGATGATTAAGGTTCAAAAGTAAAGGGTGAAGGTCTGAGATATTACCCTACTTACAAACTGACAAGTAAGCTGAATATATTTTCATGGATGCTTGTAGAAGCAAAGAGACTTTTGGGTTAGGGAATAAGAATAGCTGATTATTCACAATGAAAGTAGTAGCAGTTCAGTTCCCAGTGCTTGCCCATGCAGAAAAAAAAAAAAGGGTAGTAACAGTGTATCACCACTTTTGCACTAATTCTCTAAACCCTACAATGTGATACAAAGAGGGCCACACGACAACTACACACACTGTTACACTAGAGAAGTATACTGACGTGGTGAACCAAAATATTTAATAATGGGAAATAAATATGTTTGCCCTTTGTTCCAAAGGGAGACTCTGTCTCCATCATATAAGGTAATTATTATTCATTAATCTTGAAACCTAGTCCAGGGAAAAAAAAGGCATTCAGTGCATTTCTTCTAAGATGTAAAAATGTGAGAGACCAGTGGAGAATTGTCTGAAAACACTGGGTAGTATCTGACTTACATTCCTTGTTTTGATTAAGATATCCATAATTAGGGCAGGCAGGTTAACTTTGTTGGCTCAAATGTTTTAGTTTCCTAGCTGACTGGGATCTACTCAGATCAATGTCCTTGACATTTTTCCTCTAAATTTTAAAATTTCATGATTTAGGAATTTTCCTATTCATTTCCTTTCTCTTCTCCTTTAGCCTCTGGTGAGAATAAAATAAGCACTCTCCAATGCCTATGTGTGTGGCTGTGGTTGGAAGAGCAGAACATTTCTAATATTTTCTACATCCTAGTTTGGGTCTGCAGCTGATATTCAAAAAGCCTGTAATAAAAGCCTTATTGAAAAAGTCACTTTCATTCACCACAATGCAGGCAAAGACATTCCAACTGCAGCTTCCCAGTAGGCTTGGATGCACTGCCTAAATGTATCTAAAGGTGTCTTTGGAAAGTGTTTGCTGATCACCTACCACTAAGCTTTCACATGAGCTCATTGTATAGTGCCTGATTTCTGTCACATTGCTTACAGATCATGAAATAGTCAGTGGTATTTGAAATTGGAATGTTTATTCCATTTAATCTCAGAATTGCCAATCCTACCCTTTCATTTGATCATGAATGTCATGTGTGGATGATAATGCTCATCATGAAGTCACACTAAGAAAGCTATTAAAGCAAAACTGGTTATTTCATTCAAGTAAATGGAGAATTTTAAATGTAATTCAATAGTATATTTGAACCACATTATATCCATCTTTCAAAATATTTGTTAGCTTTCTGTTTTTGGTTTCCATCTTTGGTAGTTAAATATATAATCATGGGATGTGTCAAAGCAGTCACTTATTATTTTAAATATTTATAAACCTGTGAAAACTATAGATTGAATGCTCTTTATCTTTCATGCTGGCTGTTTGGTGATATCAGACTCATTTAACATGGTGCTTCATCCAAGACTTCATGCTGGTTCTGCAAAATAATTAAACACTATTGGAGCATTCTATTCTGCACATGCTTTATTTGTTCTGTAAACAATACAGATAGAACAAATTTTTTTTCCAACAAGCATTTTTCTACACTGTAAACAAAATGGACAATGGTATCTGTTCTTTGAGATTTGAGGGAAAAGATAATACCATATTGTGCTGGTTTGAAACTGTCATGTACTCCAGAAAAGCCATGTTCTTTAATCCTCCTTCATTACTGCTGGGTGGGATCTTTTTGATTGTTGCCATAGAGATGTGACCCACCCAACTGTGGGTGTTAACTTTTAAATAGTTGGTTTTCATGGAGCTGTGTCTCCACCTCTTCAAGGTGGAGTTGCTTACTAGAGTCATTTAAGAGGGAAACATTTTGGAAAAACTTCAGTGCTGACAAAACCCACACAAACCTAGAGACCTTTGGAGATGGAGAAGGAAAACACCTCTGGGGAATCATTATGAAAGGAAAAGCCAGCACAGAAAGCTAGCAGACATGATCATGTGTCTTCCCAGCTGATAGACGTAGTCTGGATGGCATCAACATTTCTTGAGTGAAGGTACCCTGTTGTTGGTGTCTTAATTTGGACATTTTCCTGGCCTTAAATCTGTAAACTTGCAACTTAATAAGTTCTTTTTTTAAAAAAACATTCCATTTCTGATATACTGTATTCCAGCAACTTTACAAACTAAAACACATATATGGCAAAATAACGTAAAGCTTTTGAAAGGTACATACTTTTTTTTTTTTTCATGGGCAGGCATTGGGAATCAAACCCGGGTCTCCAGCATGGTGGGCAAGAATTCTGCCTGCTGAAACACCATGGCCCACCCAGCTCAGGCATTTAGAAATAACACACAGAGAGAAACCATGACGAAAGGTAGAAATATCAAAGGGTCTTAAATTATAAGATCTTTGGTTTGTGTAAATCCCAGATACACATCTCTTCCTGGTTGCATATTTGTCTGGAGCTAAAGGTTGTAAATCTGCATCATAGGTTGTATACAAAAAATAATGTAGTATGTATTTTTGGAATTACATCCTGTTGTCATTGAAAAGACATAACTATCTCCCTACTTCCCTGACAAAAGTGTTTGGCATAAGGCTGACCTGTCCTTTGATGGACTATGTGTATAATCTCACTTTCTTAGCCATCGTATTTGCATCTGGGAATGGGTTTACCACACAGACAAGTCATAGTCCCTTCATGGACTTATTTAAATTAATAAGCAGGGAAAAAAATATCCCTTACCCTTTGATAGAAAAACTGCAAAATGTATGTCCAGGGGTGAGGGCTGTCACTTGTTTCTCTCCATGGGTAAAATCAATCAGCAGAAATTGAAAATGGTTATGACACACATAGGGGAACAGTGACAAAAGGGGAAAAGTGAATGAGGACCATTGGTTATTGTAGTCCTCAGATATGCATCCCTTGAAACTTTCCTGATATATAAGGCATGATAAAGAAATATGTTTTGTTTTTTTTGCCAACTACCTACAGTTTGATGTACAAATTTCTTAAACCACTTTAAACTTAAATTCTTGTTTTAGTTTCATGTGTTTCTCAAGCAAATACCATGAAATGGGTCGTTAAACAATGGGAATTTATTTGTTCATGGTTTTGAGTCTAAAGGACAATCCAAATCAAGGTCTTCTAAGGCTGGCTCCCAGCAATCCTTGGTCCTTAGCATGTCACATGACAGAGTCTCCTTGTCTCTCTCTTTTCTTCCAGGTTCCCATGGTGTTTAGTTTCTGGCTGCTTCCCCTGTGGCTTTTACTCACTCTCTGTCTGAATGTCTTTCTCTTGTGAAGGATTCCAGTAATAGAAATAAGAACGATCCTGGGACACAACATAATTGAAGTAAACCCAGCAACATGTATACTGAAGATTTGTTCACACCCACAGGAATGAATGAAGTTTAAGAACATGTTTTTGGGGGCACATACAGATTCAAACCATTATAGTTCTCATCAGAACTAAACAACAAAGGAACCTGGAAACTGTTTTTAAATACAGTAAATAGCATACTTTATCCTGTATTCTGATTTATCTTAGTCCTAGCCAGATCAGCTTCATTTATATTTCTAACTGACGTCTGATTTCTTTTTATTTTTTTTAATGGTTGCTGTGTGGGGTAATGCTGTCTTCCATAGCTTCAGAGCACTAGCTCTGAGTCTCAGGTGTCACACAGATACCTGAAGTTCCAGAGAACGATCATATTATCACAAAGTGCTCAGCATCTCAGAATTTAGAAGTAACAGTTACAAGTCAGAAAGATATGTGACCGCTATAAGATCTTACATCTAGGAACCTTTACAATAAGCCTTCCCCTGATAACCTATGCTTAGGTTAATTAGTCCATATTAGTGAAGCATTATAATATCTTTCTTCATTTCTGTCTATTCCACTTAATATACTGTCTTCAAGGTCCAGTTACCTAGTTGCATGCTTCACAATTTCATTTCTTCTTGCAACCACATACAACCATTGTATGTATACACCACAATTCACTCTCCTATTCATCGATTGATGTACCCTTAAACCACTTCCATCTATTGCAAATCGTGAATACTACCATGGTAATGTTCATTTGTCCATTAGTCCCGCTGCTTTCAGATCTTCCAAGCATATACTTAATAATGGGGTTGTAGGATTGTATGACAACCTAGCCTCCTGTGGAACCACTACACTATCCTCCAGAGGATTTTCACCATTCTACTTCCCCACCAAAAGTGAATAGGTATTGCTCTCACTCCACATTTTCTCCAGAGCTTGTATCTTTTTTCTGTTAATTTTTAAACAGTTCTATTCACACACCATATGATCCATCCTAAGTAAGCAATTAATGGTTTCCAGTATAATCATACTTTTACTCATTCACACCACAATCTATATGAGGACATTTCCATATCTTCTGCAAAGAAAGAAGTGGAAAAAAAATGAAAAATAAAAAATTTAAAAATAACATAAAATAAGGAAAATGATAATACCACCAAGAATCCTATACCCTCCCTTATATCCCCTTCTTATTGACCCTTAGTTTTGTATATGGCTTTTGTTATATTTAACAGAAGCATATTTCAATGTTTCTGATAACTATAGACCTTACTTTGCATTTACTGTATTTTTTCCTTATACCATCTCATTTTCAATACCTTGCACTGTTGACATTCATTCTCGTGCATGTAAAAACATTGTTATGTTTGTACATTTAATCACCATCATTGTCCACTATTGATTTCACTAAGTTAAACAGTCCCAGTCACTATCTTCTACCTCTCCTTCTGGTGTACATGCTTTTAGCCTTCCACTTTCAACCATAGTCACACCCAGCTTTGTTTAGTTACTTACAAGATTGTGTTACTATCACATAGTATTGTTATCCATTTCTAGATCTTTACAATAAGTCCTGTTGAGTATTCTGTACTCTTTCAGTATCAAATGTCCAATCTCTACTCTCTTTCTATCTCCTGATAACCTGTGTCTTTGGGTTTAATTCTCAAAGTTCTTTCATTAATGTTACTTCATATTAGTAAGGACATAGAATATTTGTCCTTTTGTTTCTGGCTAATTTCACTCAACACAGTATCCTCAGAGTTCATCCAAATTGTTGCAGGCATCATGACTTTATTCTAATATGGCTGTTTTGGTTTGCTTAAGCTTCCAGTGTGTAACATACCAGAAATGGACTGGTGTTTAAAAAGGGAAGTCACTAAACTGTAAGTCAACAGTTCTAAAGCTATAAAACTGTCCAAACTAAGGCATCCAAAGAAAGGCTTATAGGTCTAGAACACCTCTGTGAGCTGGAAAAGCACGTGGCTGATTTCTTCTGGGGTCTTCATCTGCTGGTTTTTGTTCCCAGTACCACTGCTTCCAATATATGACGCCAGCGGTTTTCTCTCCAATTTTCTGTGTACTTAGATCTTCCTGGACAGAAGTCTGTGATCTAGCTCACTTGGCATCTCATGGGAAGCACATGGTGATGTCTGCTATCTTTATTTCCTAGCTTCTCATTTCAAACAGCTTCCCTGGAAGCATTTTCTTTCTGGCTCTCCAAACATCTCGGTCTCATGATCTGCTCTCACTTTCAACACTCCAAGTCTTGAACCTTCCTCCAAAATGTTTCCCTTTTTAAAGGTTGCCAATAAACTAATAAAGACTGACCTTGAATGGGTAGAGTCACATCTCCATCTAATCAAAAGTTTACACCCACAATTGGCGTGCCACATCACCATGGAAGCCCACCAATCAGAGATTTCCACCAAAAAAATTGGTCTGGTCTCACAAGATTGGATCAGGATTAAATTATGGCTTTTCAGGGTTACATAATATTTTCAAACCTGCACATATAACATATCTCCTTTTCCCTCTCTTTACCCTTACTGATAGTCTTCAGTTTTACCTTTCTCTCCTGTCTTTTCCTATCTGCCTGTGGTGCTCCCTTTAGTATTTCTTATAGAGCAGGTCTCTTATTCACAAACTCTCTCACAATCTGTTTTTATGAAGATATTTTAAACTCACCCTCATTTTTGAAGGACAGTTTTGCCAGATATAGAATTATAAGTTAGTCATTCTCTTTCAGTTTCTTAAATATATCATGAAATTGCCTTCTCCAGTCAGGAGCCAGAATTGGTACCTGACTCTATGTGTCCCCTTCCTTCAGGCACAGAACTTTTTCAATGTTCTGAGCTCAGTGGATTCCAAAACCTTCCTTTTTTTTTTTTGCTTTGTCAGTGCCTTCTCTCTGCTAGGAGAGACCTCAGGTTTACTTTCCTGCCTTCTCCAGGTTTATCTGTGCTCAGAGCTTGTATTTAGCAGTCCCAAGTTGTTCATTGAAACCACAATTTGGAGCTTGGATGAGCTACCTTCTCTTGCTCCTAGCTGTAACTGCTTCTTTTCCCATGGGTTAGTGTCTCCAAAGCCTGCTGTGCCATGAGGCGGTGACACCAGCTTCTGAAATTTGGGAGGGTTACTTACAGTTCTGTGTTGTGATCTTGGCTCTTCCACCTATTCCAGACTGGTGTACAATGTGAGTCTAGTCACAAATGTCCCTGAACAGTTGCTCCAGAAAGTTTCTGGCTATCTATTAGCTGCTCTAAAGGACTAAGAAAGTTTCACATCTCCCTTCACCACCAGCTTGCTCTGACTCTACCTTAACATATTTATTTACTTACTTTTTTGCTGCATGGTCGGGAAATTGAACCCAAGTCTCCTGCATGCAAGGCAAGCATTCTACCATTGAACCA
>PVIY010036534.1:0-25378 GCA_004026745.1 Myrmecophaga tridactyla | reverse complement strand
CACCCCGGGGAAAGTTGTTGGAACCCAGGGGCCTGGAGAGAAGACCAGCAGAGACCATCCTGTGCCTTCCACGTAAGAAAGAACCTCAGTGGAAAGTTAGCTGCCTTTCCTCTGAAGAACTAACAAAATAAATCCCCTTTTATTAAAAGCCAATCCGTCTCTGGTGTGTTGCATTCCGGCAGCTAGCAAACTAGAACAGATGCATATGATGATACTATAAACCATTATTGTACACTCTGGATAATTCTATGGTATGTAAATATTTCTCAATAAAATTGCATTTAAAAAAAAAGTACTTTGGGTCCACAGGTAGTTCAGTGGTTTGAATGCCCACCTTTCATGCAGGAGACCTGGGTTCGATTCCTGGACCATACACCCCCAAAAAAGTACTTTGTCATAATTATGAAAATACAACCTACTCATTGCAGAATATATTTGGAAACCTCATATCTGATAAAAGTTTAATATCCAGAATATATAAAGAAATCCTACAATGCAACAATAAAATACAAACAGCCCAGTTAAAAATGTGTGAAAGATTTGAATAGACATTTATCCAGAAAAGATATACAAAAGGCTAAAAAAGCATTGAAAAAGATGCTCAACATCATTAGGTATTATAGTGATGCAAATAAAAACCACAATGAGATATCATTTCTCACCCATTAGAATAGCTACTATTAAAAACAGAAAATCACAAGTGTTGGAGAGGATGTGGAGTGATAGTAATGCTCCTTCATTGTTGGTAAGAATGTAAAATGGTGCAGTAGCTGTGGAAGACAGTTTGAAAGTTTCTCAGGAAGCTAATTATAGAATGGCCATGTGACCTGCCAATCCCACTACTATATTTATACCCAGAAGACTTGATGTCAGGCACTCGAACCGATATTTATACATTGATGTTTATAGCAGCATTATTCACATTTCCCAAAACAGGAAAGCAATGTATGTCCATCAGCTATTAACAAGATGTGGTATATACATACCATGGAGTATTATTCAACTATCAAAAGAAATGAAGTCCTGATGCATGCAGCAATATTGAACTTTGACAACATTATGCTTTGTGAATTAAGCCAAGCACAAAAGGACAAATAGGTGTGATCTCACTGATCTGAACTAACTATATTAAGCAAACTCATAGAGCTACCTGGGGATAGATTGGGGTAGAAGATGGAGAGCTAATTAATGCTTAATTTGTACAAAATTTCTATTTAGGGTGATTGTACAGATTTGGAAATGGATGGTGGTGATGGTAGCATATTACTGTGAGTGTAATAAGAACAGTGAATTATGTATGTAAATGTGGTTGAAAGGGAAAGTTTTTGGTCATGTATGTTATTAGAATGAATGTTAGAAGATAAAAGAATGAACTATATATGACAGTGAACACTGTTTGGACAATGGACTGGGATCAATAGTACAAATACAAGAATGTTCTTTCATGAATTATGACAAATGTATGACACTCATACAAGGTGTCAATAATAGGGTGGTATATGGACAAAAATGCACCTAATGTAAACTATGAAAGCAATGTGGCAGTGAGGATTTGGTTACCTTAGTATACTGTAATCATTTATTGCATTGCATTAAATTTAGTACATGTTAAAGAAAAAATAGTATTTGATTAACAGTTATGTGAGATAGTGCAAATTTTAGTCACAGGTATTACCTCTTTCCTGATTTTTCCCATATCTGTATAAAATATGAAATATTAGGTAGATAATATTTTTATTTAAATCAAACCATGTTTTCATTTGTTACTGTACTTTAATAAGAAATTTATATTGTTACCATAAATGGAAGACCAGTATCACCATAAATTGTTAGTAATTATAAGAATAATACAGAACCTCCATGACACCAAGTGAGATCTGTTGGTGCATTGGCTATCATGAACCCTTGGGAGCCTGTGTCTTTGCCAAAAGCTGCCAGGCTACTGCTGGGCCATTTATTAGCTTTGGGCCTGGTCACTAAGAGATGTCAAATGTATCTAAGAAATCATCTTCATGCTTTGTGAACTTCTCAAGACTACGTCAGATCATAAATATTCAAGCTGAAATCTACCAGAAAAATTTGGAGTTTGAACTCCTAAAACTAGACAAAGATATGACAAGCTGTTCATGCTCTTTTTAGATAAGAAATGTCATATCCTATAGAGCATGAACAGTCATTTGGAAGCAGAGCTAAAAGAGAAGAGTCCCCTCAGGCAGAGACTAATGAAACACATATGCCAGGAAAACTTATTTATTGAGACCATTTATCACAGATACATGGTATATTTTCTGGAATTGGCAGTGACTTTCATTGACAGATTAGAAAACCCATCTTGAAACAATTAGAAATATCTTTCATTGACATGCAAATCTAAAGAATATTAGCAAAGCTTTAGCAAAAATGGATATTTTGGTGACTGAGACAAGTACTGATGGAGAATATACTCAAGCAGTGAGAACAACAAAAGGAAATTACTTTTTGTATCCCCCAAAAAATAGCTTGAGAAAATTATCTTCATAAACATGGCTCCTTTGCCTTTTAATTCTAAAGTTCATGTTCTATTAGTGGCAAGTGACCATCAACTGTTTATTTTTGCTTAATTATATGTACTCATGAAGTCCATTGTGAATTGATTGTGACATGAGTAGTCCTAGACTTTGCTGCTAGCAATACTGAAAGAGCCTCTTTATATTAGAGTATCAGAGTTCCAGGTTCATCAAGACCAAACTGAGTTTTCTTTTGTTTTTCATATATTTTCATTCCACTTGACAGTAAAACTATTGAGGATCAAAAATAGACATGACAATTTATTGACACAGGTGCATTTCTTAGGCAGCATATTCTCTATTAAAGTGTCTTTTTAAAAATGCATGTTTGGGGTGGACAAAGCTGGCTCAGTGGCAGAATTCTCACCTGCCATGCTGGAGACTAGGATTTGATTCCCGGAACCTGTCCATGCCACACACAAAAAAAAAAAAACCCAAAAAATGCATGTTTCTAAATATAAAGTGTCTTCCTGAATCTGAAAATGTCTTTGTTGATTACTCCTGCGGGGTTGTCAGTAAATGTGCAGAAAAGAATTAACATGGCAGGCCTGACTACTAACTTTTGAAAGGCCTGCTTTTTTTGTTGTTATTCTTTATTTAATCAAGGTGACATCAAAGTTTGAAGGTAAATAGAGGAATTAACATGATTTTTAAAAGATAATTTTTTCTGAAGTGAGGAGGCGTTGTCTAAAACAATATGTAATTAGATGGTCAACATACATATCAATAAATATTTTGGTCTGATAAGACAAAGAATCTTTGCCATCTAGGCAGATTACTCAAATGGTTAAAAACCTTTTATAGCATCTCACTAAGAGCAAACAATAATCCAAGAAAACACTGTAATTTTAACAGAGTGAAAACCAAATTCTTCTTTTGCATGAAGATACATCTGATAATAAAACTATTAAAAATCTAGTAAAACTATAAAATCTTAGCCAACCTTAATCACAGTCAATAAAATTCACTTCCAACAAGATGTCTACAATTTTCTATATCCATCCATTTTGTCCTACACATTCCTGTTTCTCATTCTGCCACAAACGGTTGTTTTACTTTAGGGGCAAAAGAACTCACTTTTTCCTTAACAAAAACACTTCCTGCATACTTTACTTATTTAAATTACCAAAAAGATCTTGAAATCAGTCTTCAAGCCAATATTCTACAAAACACTTTTTTTTTTTGCTTTCTTTTTTTGTGAAAAATAACATATATACAAAGCAACAATATATTTCAAAGCACATCACAACAATTAGTTGTAGAACAGATTTCAGAGTTTGGTATGGGTTACAACTCCACAATTTTAGGTTTTTACCTCTAGCTGCTCTAAGTTACTGGAGACAAAAAGAAATATTAATATAATGATTCAGCACTCATACTCATTTGTTAAACCCCACCTTCTCAGTATAACTCCACCATCACCTTTGATCTTTCTATCCCACTCTTTAAGGGTAGTTGGTCTATGCCCATTCCAACTTTTTCATGTTGGAAAGGGCTGTCAGTAATAGGGTAGGGAGATGGAACTATCTGATGTTCTGGAGAGGCTGGACCCTCTATGTTTCAGGACTTATCTGGTCCAGGGACCCATCTGGAGGTTGTAGGCTTCTGGAACATGACCCTAGTGCATGGAACCTTTGTAGAATCTTATATAGTGCCCTAGGTGTTTAGAATTGGCAGGAATGGTTTTGGTTGGAGTTTGGCAAGTTATGGTAGATAGCAATGTCTAACTGAAGCTTGCATAAGAGTGACCTTCAGAGTAGCCTCTTGACTCTGTTTGAACTCTCTCAGCCACTGATACCTTACTCACTACACTTCTTTCCCTCCTTTTCATCAGGATGGCATTGTTAATCCCATGGTGCCAGGGCCAGACTCATCCCTGGGAGTCATCTCACATGTGAAAGGCCTGCTTTTAAGGTTGGTCCTTGGCATCTGAGAATTTAGATTTCAGGAAGGTTCCCACCACCCTAACTTCTGAAAGTGGTTCACTATGCCTAAGCTGTTTATACAAACAATGTGGTTTATGCTGAACACATGCTTTCCTTCTGGGAATCTGAATTTGGATATGTGATAGGCAGAAGATACCAGCATGACCAGCTTCCAATAAAAACCCAGCACACTGAATCTCCAATGAGCTCCTTTGATTGCACCAACATTTCCCACAAGTTTTCATGATTCAAATTCAGTTGCAGGGGGAATTAAGTATGTCCTGTGTGACTCCACTGGGAGAGAACTCTGGAAACATGTGCTTGATTTTCCCCAGCCTTAACCGATGTGCCTTTTCCCTTTGTTGATTTTTGCTTTATATCCTTTCACTGTAATAAATCATAGACATAAGCATGACTATATGCTGAGTTCTGAGAATCCTCCTAATGAATTAGAACCTAGAGGTGGTCTTGGGTTACACTAAGCATTCCTATAATGTCCACTTGCAGCCTTAGGATTTGGCAGAGAAGAAAGGTAGAGCAAAGCAAAGAAAAAGGCACATTATATGGCCAGATATCTTACCTAGTCTAAGATTGTTGTATCTATAATAAATAGGGAGTGGAATACTGAAACTAGCTACTTTAGGATATACTCATTTGTATCAGTATTCTAACTACATTGGCTTATTTTATTTTCAGACTTGGGGTTCTGTTTTGTTTAAAATGTGGGCATCAGTATTTTTATGCTGTTGCATTTTCTGTGCCACAGGGGTTCACTGATCCTTCTATTTATTGCACTGCTTAAAACAAGAAGACCTAGAACACAGTATGATGAGTAATTGTCCATAAGGAAATAATTTTTAAAATTTCTAGTAAAATAATCAGGGACCATATTTTGAAACCTATTTTGCTGATTTTTCAAATGATTTATAGAAAATTGGTCATGATATTTTTAACATTAGTAGACACAAAAGCCTTCAGTTGTATTTCATCAAAAATCTGTTTAAGCCCAGGCTTGGTTTCAAAATATTTCCTATGCTTTTTCTTCATGGTATTTCCTATATTAGTTTATATGACTGTATTATACATATATATATATATATATATATCACAAATACTGATATGTCTGTTTTCTATTATGTCCTCATAAAAATACAAAAATAAACCTGTAATTTCTAACTAAATAAAAGAATACAATGAAAATCATATCAAATTCTATGTACATAAAAAAGTGAGTTAACTTACAAAGCAAAACTCCCTTAGGCGAATTTTAGAGTGCCATTCAACTTTTAACATTTCCATTATATAAAGAAAGACACCTATATTCTAAGTAATTCCCTTTGTCCACTCTTATCAGTAACTATATCTCTGAATTTAGCAAAGAGCCTATACACTGGTTACTTTTCAGAAGGGGTTTTCAAATTAAATTATTCAAAGAAGTGAAAAAACAAGATAACTCATTCAAAACATAGACAAAAGATATTAACAAACATTTCATCGAAGAAGATACATGGATGTTTAAAAAGTACATGAACTCAACATCTTTAGTCATTTGGGAAATTCAAATTGAAAGCAAAATGAGATACTATTTCACCCCTCTAGAAGGGCTATTTTATATATATAATAAGATTAACAAGAACAAATGTTGACAAGAATATAGAGATAAGATAACATTGATTCATTGCTAGTGAAACTATAAAATGGTGTAGTCGCTTTGGAAAACAGTTTGACAGTTTTTATCAAAATGTTAAACATAAAATACCATGCAACCCAGTAATCATAATCTTGGGTATCTAACCAAGAGAAATGAAAACACATGCTGACACATAGACATGTGCACAAATGTTCATAACTTTCATAATCACCAAAAACTGTAAACAAATTAAATTCCCATCAAGTGACAAATACAATACAATTCAGCAATAAGGAATTAACTATTGGCATATGCTGCATCATGAATGAACCTTAAAAACATTATGTGATGTTACAGAAGCCAGACATGAGACCATATGTTGTATGAGTCCATTAATATGAAATTCTAGAGAAAGTATATCTGTGAGGCAAACAGATTAGTGGGGCTTGTGGTGAGAATGGAAATAACTGGAAATGGACATTTGTGATATTTTGGGGGAGATGAAAATGTTCTAAAACTGATTTCTTGTAATGTTTGCACCACACAGTGAAGTTATTAAACATCATTGAATTGCATACTTAAAATGGGTGCATTTTATTACATGTAAAACATACCACAAGAAAGTTGTCTTTCAAAATATGATATGTATAGATAATAAAATATTATTCAGCCATAAAAAGAATTAAATTGTGACACATTCTACAACATGGATGAAACCAGAAGACATTATGCTGCATGAAATAAGCCCGGTACTAAAGGTAAAATATTTTATGATTTCATTTGTATGAAATATCTAGAATATGCAAATTCATAGAAATAAGTATATTACAGATTACCAGTGGTGGGAAGGTGGAAAATGGAGAGTTAATCTTAATGAATATAGAGGTTCTGTTTGGAGTGATGGAAAATTTTTGGTCATGGATGGGGTGATGGTAGCACAACATTGTGAATGTAACTAATACCACTGAAGTGCACACTTAAAAGTGAATATAATGAGAACTTGTATGTTGTACATATAAAAGAAAAAAATTAACCTGTTTTTTTAAAAAATGCTGTTAAGAGAATGAAATGATAGGCCACAGAGAGGGAGAAAATAATTACAAAATGTACGTCTGATAAATGACATGTCCAAAATATATAAAGAATTCTCAAAACTTAATAACAAGGAAAAATATGCGATACATCCTTTTGAAAGACACTTCACCAGAGAAGATATATAGATACCAATAGGCATTTGGAAAGGTACTCAACATCATTAGTCATTAGCAAAATTCAAATTTAAACCACAGTGAGAAATTACAATAGCTAAAAAATTTTTGTAAATGCATCAAACCAAGTGTTGGTGAGGATGCAAAGGAACTGGAACTCTCATACAATGCTGTAAGGAATGTAAAATTGTACACTATTCTGGAAAAGAGTTTGTCAATTCCTTAAAAAGTTAACGTACACCCACTTACTGATCCAGTCATTTCATTGCTTGATATTTACTCAAGAAAATTGTTATAGCACATATCTATAAAAGATTCATACATGAGTGTTTATAGCAGCATTATTTGTAATATCCAAAAACTGAAAACAAACCAAATGTTCATCAGTACGTGAATGGGAAAGCATATTGTATATATCCATATCAGGAAATACTACTTACTAAAAAGGAATGAACTATTGGGACATACAAAAACATGAGTGAATCTCAGTGTAACCATGCTGAGGGAAAAAGGCCAGATAAGAAAGAGCACAGACTTTATGCTTCCAACTACATAAGACTATTTAAAATACAAACTAATATATAGTGACAGAAAGCAGATTAGTTGTGGCATAGTGAGGTAGGAGAGAGAGAAGAAGGAGAAATGTATTACAATGGGGCATGAGGAAACTTTTGGAGGTGATAGATATGCTCATTATTTTGATTGTGATTATGGTATCTTGAGTGTATACACATATCAAAGCTTCAAGCTGTATAGTTTAAATATATATAATTTGTTGATATTAATTATACCTCAATAAAGCGCTAAAAAACTGATATTTAATTCAGTTATTGAAAACCTGGGCATGTGAATCCAGTTTTTCATCTGTACATCTTATAAAATCTAAATAAAAATCAAATTTGATGAAATTTAGTATTTGAATTGATGTGTGCTGTAAATGTAAAATACATACCTTATTTCAAAGACATAGTATGATAAAAAATAATGTCAAATAACCATTTAATGATTTTATATAAATTAAGTCAAAATGTTATTTTTGAAATATTGCAGTAAATTAAAATATTATTAAAATTAAATTTTACTTGCATCTTTTCCATTTGATAATGTTGCTACTCTAAAATTTAAATTTCCACATGCAGTTCATCTTATATTCTCATTGGACAACACTAGTCTACAGTGTGCCAGGCATTGTACTTGATATAGGTAATACAATGGTGAACAAAACCAGATATGTTCCCTGCTCTCATGGAATAAACAATCTAGATTGAGTAGAAAGATAATTGTTACTGAAATAATCATATAATCAAATATAAAATGACAATTATTGACAAGCTGCCATGTTTGTAACTGTGCTGGTTTGAAAGGAAGTATGCCCCCTAGAAAAACCATGTTTTAATCAAAATTGCATTTCATAAAGGTAGAATAATCCCTATTCAATACTGTATGTTTGAAACTGTAATCAGATCATCTCCCTGGATGATGTGATTTAGTCAAGAGTGGTTGTTAAACTGGATTAGGTGATGACATGTCTCCACCCATTTGGGTGGGTCTTGATTGGTTTATTGGAGTCTTATAAAAGAGGAAATATTTTGGAGAATGGGAGATTCAGAGAGAGCAGAGAATGCTGCAGCACCATGAATCAGAGAGTCCACCAGCCACAACATTTGGAGATGAAGAAGGAAAATGCCTCCCAGGGAGCTTCATGAAACCGGAAGCCAGGAGAAGAAGCTAGCAGATGATGTTGTGCTTGCCATGTGCCCTTCCAGCTAAGATAGGATCCCTGACTGTGTTCGCCATGTGCCTTCTAACTTGAGAGAGAAACCATGAACTTCATCAGCCTTCTTGAACCAAGGTATTTTCCCTGGATGGCTTTGATTGGACATTTCCATAGACTTGTTTTAATTGGGACATTTTCTCAGCCTTAGAACTGTAAACTAGCAACTCATTAAATTCCCTCTTTTAAAAGCCATTCCATTTCTGGTATATTAAATTCTGGCAGCTAGAAAACTAGAACAGTAACTTTCCAAGTTCTTGTGGAAGTGCATTTTAGCCACACAATGAAATATAATCACTATCCCTGAAAATTCCCCAAATTCTACTTATAAAGAAAGTTTTACAAGTGCCAGTGATGTTGCAGTTCAAAAGTGAGTCCTCACCCTGATGCACACATAGTCAATCAGTAGACACCAGGATTTTGAGAAGAGAAAAAGTTTATTTGAAAAGCTAACCTCACAAAGACAGGAGGTTGGTCCTCAAATCTGTCACTCAGAACTGGGGAAATTTCAGTGTTTTTTGGTATTCCAACAAAAGCAGGAAGGCTTAGGAAAATAAAGAATGTTGTTTGAGATGATGAGGTCAGAGATAATCAAATTACCGAGTATGCATAGAGTGATAACATACTTAGGCTACTGCATATGTCAGGTGTGTTAACCTTGATTAAGACTGGCTTGGTTTAGCAAGATAGTTTAGTAATTTGGAGTGTTTAGTTTTGTGCTTATATTAATCAATAAAGTACTACATGCAAGGTCTCCTGACTTTAGGGGACTATGTGCAGAAGCACCTGATTTCAGGGTTGAAAAAACAGAAATGGGGCCAGTCATGAGGTGTCATGTTATTGTCCAGTTACAGGGTGCAGTTTCAAAACCTAGCAACAGCAAAACAAGACATCTGGATTATAGTTCAGTGAATGTGATTTTTGCTATTATAATTAGGCAAAGTATTCTAGGTTAACCTCCTTTGTAAGTGTACATATATTGGCGTTAAGGCCAATTAAGGCTGGTCTACTTGGAGCTGTTAAAAATGATAACTTATCTATGAGTGTGTAGGGTTGAGATTTCAGAGATAAGAGAAAAAAGAAATGGAAACTTTTGCAACCAGTCAGGGAGGAAGCTGCTTCTGAAAGTTGTCAGTGTGTGTGGGGGAGGGTGTATGAAAAACTGGTCAGAGCCCACTACAGTTCCCCTGTTTTGATTTTCCTTTTCTCAATCTTGAGGAAATGGGGCAACAACTGCGCAATATACTTCCTGCTGATTTAGGGCATAGTTTGGGAGATGAAAGAGGCATGAGATATCCTAGGTTAAAAGACCTTCTGATTTCCAGAGGCTGCTGGTTTTAGTGGTGAGAATCTCAAGTCAGGTATAGGTTGGTATTTGCATTCTGAGGGATAAAAGAATAGACCTGTGACTGTGAGCTTTGAAATACAAGATTATTGTTCTTGTGCAGGTATAACTGTGGTGCAGAAAAGTGACAGTGGGCCCATTATAAATGGTTCTCATAACTACCATCCTCCAACAGTTTCTGAGTGGCCTTTTCAATACATAAACCATGCTGCCCATATGGAAGGGTTGGTATACAGCAAGCTATGGTAACTTTTTTAACTATAGCTATAGTTAAAGACTGAAGTGAGATTGAAACACAGAAAGGATTTGATGCTATTAGCTTTCCTTTTATGGGTACTTCTAATTCAAAATTTACTTTTTTCAGAGGATTTTACAGAATTTAGTGATCCTCTGAAAATGATTAAGTTGCTGACAGAAACAGCAGTATAAGGGTGATACTTCACATAAGAATTTGGGTGGTATATCCCACAAGCTTTCAGTTGCCTTTCCCAAGTTAGAGCTTGGGGTAATTTTAGAAGTTTTTCTTTCCTATGCTGCAGAATTAAGGCTTACAGATAGAATAAATAAGAGTAGTCTAATAATATGGGCAGTGAGATATTATCATTCCAACAATAGAAAAAATTATTCCAACCCTCCGGCAATAAGCAAACTTGCTAAAGTGTAATAAAGACCATGAGAGTTATTGCAGCAACAAGAAATAATAAGATACAAGGTCAGGAAGAGCAATCTATGTTGCTCATCACTTACCTGGTGGTTTTGTTCTGAAGAAGAACTTGAGATCAGAGATTGATTTGCAGGTGTATTCAGGTAAAGTCAAATTGTTCTCTCTTCAAATATGAAGGGTATCTCTTTCCTGGAAGGCCTAGCACTTCACCCTGGATTGGTGGACCATTGACTTGATTCCATGCAACTTAACAGATGAAAGGATAACAACTAAGACTTAATATGACCCTTCCAATTTAGGTGTTAATTGGCTATCCCAATGTTGAATTTTCCAGGTCTTAAGCCATACTAATCTCCTGAGTGTGCTGTATGTAAAAGAACATGTGTGGGAAATGAGATGGTCAGAAGCACACTTCAGTAACCAACAGTATAGCTCCAAGTGAAGGAACATATTTAATAATTTCTATTTCTGAGGCTATGTGAGCATTATTGTGGTGGTTATTCTTAAGAAATGGTCTCCCATATACCATTTCATAGGGACATAATCCAAGTCCACTTCTAAGAGCTACCCTTATCCTAAGCAGGGCAGCTGGCAAGGCCTAGTCCAAAGGTAAGTTTGTTTCTAGGCAAATTTTAGCTAAAATTTTCTTTAATATTTGGTTCATTCTTTGAGTTTTTCCAGGAGATTAAGGCCTCCATGGTGTATGTATACTCCAAGTGATGTGCAAGTCATATGACACTTCCTGGGAAACTTCTGAAATAAAAGCACCTCTGTTATCATTTTGAATAGAATTAGGCAGTCCAAACCTAGGGATGATTTCTTTTAGAAGGGCTTTAAATACTTCAGGGGCTTCAGGCTTAATGTCCTTATTGCTTGAAGTTAAAACACCTCTCTCTTTCTAGATAGCTCCATGAGCATGCAGTACTGACTAGGCATATTTAGAGACAGTGTAAATATTAACTCTTCTTCCCTCCCTTAAGTATAGAGCTCTAGTGAGTGCAATGAGTTCAGTGCATTGAAATGACATACCTGGAGGAAGGGCTTTAGCCTCTAGGTCTTTTGAAGAGCTACAATAGCATATCCTGCTCTTCGGTGTTCATGGTTCATGAAACTACTTCCATTGTTGAATATTTCCAGGTAAAAGATATTTAGAGGCATGACTATAAATTCAGGGTATCTGGAATAAACATCTTCAATTAATCATATACAATTATATTTAGGCTCTTCGCAATTATTCTCTAGCAAGAGAGTTGCTGGGTTTAGGGAAGAGATAACCTTGAGCCTTACATTTGGGTTATTAAGTAAAATGGCCTGGTACTTACTAAAGTGTCTAGCATGAGCCAATATCCCTCCTCCCCCTTTTGCTCTTGATAAGCACAGCTGTCTGGGCCCTCCTTGGCATTCTTTTGGCCTATACTCCAGATGATACCCTGATTAGCACCTTTTGGCACCAGAGAAGGCAGGTCTTCTGGATGTAATAAGTCTGCTTAGAAGGCACAGGCCTTGTTCCAGGGCATTTTAATATTTATTATCCCAGACAAGAAGATAACTTGAGCATTTAGTATAGTTAGAAAGTATTGATCAAGTAGCGGGATGGGACACTATGGCAAAAATGTGCATTGAAAATGAGTTTCTCACAATTGGCAATCAAGGAGTTTTAAGAAGGGCTTTTTGAGTCCCAGTCTCCAATCACAGGAACTGGCCTAGAAGATATACTCCCTTGTTTTTTATTTAAGACAGAATAGGTTGCTCCTGTGTCTATTTAAAAGTCTATTTATTTGTTTTCCATTTTTAGAGATACCTGTGACCCCTGGTGGATAATGGTAATAGAGTTATTAATGATGGAAGGATACTCCAGGCCCCATAATACTTGATCACTGTTGTCCCTCATAGATTGCAGAAGTAGAAATGGGTATAGCAGAGGCCTAAGTCTTTTTTTCTTTAAAAGGTTTGGAATTCTCAATTTTAGTGTTCCTCTTCCTTGAAATAGGCACAATTTTGTGGCCTTAGGGGCTAAGCAGGTCTTGGTTTCATGATTGTGGGCCCTGTGCATCTTACCCTTTGTTGATCTATGATTCTCCAGTTCTGTCTTGGTCTGTTTATTCCTTGACTGATAGCCACTCTGATCAAAGCAGCTTGATGTTTCATCTGTTTCTACTGGGCTTGGTCCCAGTTTTTAAAAATCTTAAAAGCAATTTCTAAAAGTTGAGATGGGCATTTTCTTTATTAATTTTCAATTTTTTTAAAAAAAATGACTAGAAAGAAACACAAACATTCTTAACATATGATCATTCCATTCTACATATAAATCAGTAATTCACAATATCATCACATAGTTGCATATTCATCATCATGATCATTCCTTGGAACATTTGCATCAATTCAGAAAAAGAAACAAAAAGACAACAGAAAAAAATTCATACGTACCATACCCCTTACCCCTCCCTTTCATTGATCACTAGCATTCCAATCTAAATTTATTTTAACATTTGTTCCCCCTATTATTTATTTTTATTCCATATATTCTACTTGTCTATTGACAAGGTAGGTAAAAGGAGCATCAGACACAAGGTTTTCACAATCACACAGTCACATTGTGAAAGCTATATCATTATATAATCAGCATCAAGAAACATGGTTGCTGGAATACAGCTCTACATTTTCAGGCATTTTCCTACAGCCTCTCCATTACATCTTGAATAACAAGGTGATATCTACTTAATGCATAAGAATAACCTCCAGGATTACCTCTTGACTCCATTTGGAATCTCTCACAAATTGACATGTTGTCTCATTTCACTCTTCCCCCTTTTGGTCAAGAAGGTTTTCTCAATCCCTTGATGTGGAGTCTCAGTTCATTCTAGGGTTTTTCTCAATCCCTTGATGCTGAGTTCCAGCTCATTCACGGATTTCTGTCCCACATTGCCAGGAAGGTCCACACCCCTGGGAGGTATATCCCATGTAGGCAGAGGGAGGGTGGTGAGTTTGCTTGTTGTGTTGGCTGGAGAGAGAGGCCACATCTGAGTAACAAAAGTGGCTTTCTTGGAGGTGACTTTTAAGCCTAATTTTAAGTAGGCTTGACCTATCCTTTGTGGGGTTAAATTTCATATGAACAAACCCCAAGACTGGGGGCTCAGCCTATAGCTTTGGTTGTCCACACTGCTTGTGAGAATATCAAGGATTCACCTTGGGGAAGTTGAATTTTCCCCTGTTCTCACCTTTCCTTGAAGGGGACTTTGCAAATATTTTTCCACTCACGATCAAATCACTCTGGGATTCATCAGGGCATCACTCTGGACATACCAACAAAATCTCATGTCCTACCCTAGCGTCCATGTATTTATGGTGCTCAACCAAGCTATCTAGAAAAGTTATATTAGGAAATGCACTAGTCAAAATATAAATTTTGTACCAAATAAACATTTTTTGCTTTAGTCTCACACATGAGTTGAAATTTTAAAATACTGATTACCATCTATTTTCAGCACCCTGCAGTAATGACATCCATTTGTTCTTCCTCATGCAAAAACATTTTTAAAATTTGTACATTTAGTCACTATCATTATGCACTCTAGGCATTCTAGATTATACCATCTCAATCTTTATTGTCTACCTTTCTTTCTGATTTCATTTATGCCCCCAGCCTTCGTCCCTCTATCATTCTAACACTCAGCTTCATTCAGTATTTTAGCATAATTGTATTACAGTTAGGTAGTGTTGTGCTGTCCATTTCTGAGTTTTTATATTCAGTTCTGTTGCACAATCTGTATCCCTTCAGCTCCAATTACCCAATATCTTACCCTATTTCTATCTCCTGATGGTCTCTGTTACCAACAAAATATTAATGTCAGTTCACATCAGTGAGACCATACAGTATTTGTCCTTTTGTTTTTGGCTAATCTTACTCAGCATAATATCCTTAAGGTCAATCCATGTTGTTACATACTTCATAACTTTATTCTGTCTTACAGCTGCATAATATTCCATCATATGTATATACCACAGTTTGTTTAGCCACTCATCTGTTGATGGACATTTTGGCTGTTTCCAACTCTTTGCCATTGTAAATAATGCTACTATAAACATTGGTGTGCAAATGTCCATTTGTGTCCTTGCCCTCATGTCCTTTGAGTAGATGCCTAGCAATGTTATTGCCAAGTCATATGATAATTCTATATTTAGCTTTTTGAGGAGCCACGAAACTGCCTTCCACAGCAGTTGTACCATTTGACATTTCCACCTACAGTGGATAAGTGTGTGTATTTCTCCACATCCTCTCCAGCACTTGTCATTTTCTGTTTTATTGATGATGGCCATTCTGATGGGTGTGAGATGATATCTCATTCTGGTTGTGATTTTCATTTCTCTAATGGCCAGGGAAGTTGAGCATCTCTTCATGTGCCTTTTGGCTGTTTGTATTTCCTCTTCTGAGAAGTGTCTGTTCAAGTCTTTTGCCCATTTTGTAATTGGGTTGTCTGTCTTTTTGTTGTTGAGTTGAACAATCTATATATTCTGGATACTAGACCTTTATCTGATATATCGTTTCCAAATATTGCCTCCCATTGTATAGGCTGTCTTTTTACTTTCTTGATGAAGTTCTTTGATGCACAAAAGTGTTTGATTTTGAGGAGTTCCCATTTATTTATTTATTTCTTCAATGCTCTTGCTTTGGGATGTAAGGTCTAGGAAACCACCTCCTATTATAAGATGTATAAGATATTTTCCTACATTTTCTTCTA
Organism: Myrmecophaga tridactyla; assembly: GCA_004026745.1. NCBI lineage: Eukaryota > Metazoa > Chordata > Mammalia > Pilosa > Myrmecophagidae > Myrmecophaga > Myrmecophaga tridactyla. The sequence continues at coordinate 9,547 of PVIY010036534.1, read as the reverse complement.
ACAGTTTTATGGTCTTAGATCTAATGTTTAGGTCTTTGATCCATTTTGAGTTAATTTTTGTATAGGGTGTGAGATATGGATCCTCTTTCATTCTTTTGCATATGGATATCCAGTTCTCTAGGCACCATTTATTGAAGAGACTATTGTGTCCCAGGTGAGTTGGCTTGACTGCCTTATCAAAGATCAATTGTCCATAGATGAGAGGGTCTATATCTGAACACTTGATTCAATTCCATTGGTCAGTATATCTGTCTTTGTGCCAGTACCATGCTGTTTTGACCACTGTAGCTTCATAATATGCCTTCAGGTCAGGTAGCATGAAGCCTCCAACTTCATTTTCCTTTCTCAGCATATTTTTAGCTATTTGAGACACCCTGCCCCTCCAGATAAATTTGGTTATTGGTTTTTCTATTTCTGAAAAGTAAATTTTGGGGATTTTAATTGGTATTGCATTGAATCTGTAAATCAATTCAGGTAGAATTGACATCTTAATTATATTTAGTCTTCCAATCCATGAACACAGTATGCCCTTCCATTTATTTAGGTCTTTTGTGATTTCTTTCAACAATTTCTTGTAGTTTTCTTTGTATCGGTCTTTTGTATCTTTAGTTAAGTTTATTGCTAAATATTTTATTCTTTTTGTTGCAATTGTAAATGGAATTTTTTTTCTTGATTTCCCCCTCAGAGTGTTCATTACTAGTGTATAGAAACACTACAGGTTTTTGAATGTTGATCTTGTAACCTGCCACTTTGCTGTACTCATTTATTATCTCTAGTAATTTTCCCATGGATTTTTCAGCGTTTTCAACATACAGTATCATATCATCTGCACACAGTGAGAGTTTTACTTCTTCCTTGTCTTATTGCTCTGGCTAGAACTTCCAACACAATGTTGAATAACAGTGGTGATAGTGGACATCCTTGCCTTGTTCCTGATCTTAGGGGGAAAGTTTTCCATTTTTCCCTATTGAGGATGATGTTAGTTGTGGGTTTTTTCATATATTCTTTTTATCATGTTGAGGAAGTTCTCTTCTATTCTTATCCTTTGAAGTGTTTTCAAGAAGAAAGGATGTTGAATTTTGTCAAATGCCTTTTCTGCATCAATCAAGATGATCATGTGGGTTTTCTGCCTTGATTTGTTGATATCATGTATTACATTAATTAGTTTTCTTTTTATGAACCATCTTTGCATAACTTGGATGAATCCTACTCGGTCATGGTGTATAATTTTTTTATTGTACCTCTGGATTCAATTTGCAAGAATTTTGTTGAGGATTTTTGCATCTATATTCATTAGAAAGATTTGTCTACAGTTTTCTTTTCTTGTAATATCTTTATCTGGCTTTGGTATGAGGGTGATGTTGGCTTCATAGAATGAGTGAGGTAGCTTTCCCTCCAATTCAATTTTTTTGAAGAGTTTGAGCAGGATTGATACTAATTCTTTCTTGAATGTTTGGTAGAATTCACATGTGAAGCCATCTGGTCTTGGACTTTTCTTTTGGGGGAGCTTCTTAATGACTGATTCAATTTCTCTACTTGTGATTGCTTTGTTGAGGTTGTCTATTTCTTCTCGAGTCAAAGTTGATTGTTCATGCCTTTCTAGGAAGTTGTCCATTTCGTCTACATTGTCGAGTTATTAGCACAAAGTTGTTCATAGTATCCTGTCATTACTTCCTCTATTTCTGTGGGTTCAGTGGTTTTGTCTCCTCTTCCATTTTTTATTTTATTTATTTGCATCCTCTCTTTTCTTTGTCAACCTCCCTAATGGTCCATCAATCTTATTGTCTTTCTTATAGAACCAACTTCTGGTTTTGGTGATTATCTCGAGTGTTTTCATGTTCTCAAGTTTGTTTATATCTGCTCTAATCTTCATTAATTCTTTCATTTTGCTTGCTTTGGGGTTAATTTGCTGCTTTTTCTATAGTTCTTCCACGTGAACAGTTAATTCCTCGATTTTTGCCCTTTCTTCTTTTTTGATATAGGAATTAAGGGCAATTAATTTCCCTCTTAGCACTGCCTTTGCTACATTCCATAAATTTTGATATATTGTGTTTTCATTTTCATTACCTCAAGATATTTACTGATTTCTCTTGTAATTTCTTTCTTGACCCACTGGTTGTTTAAGAGTGTGTTGTTGAGCCTCCACATATTTGTGAATTTTCTGGCACTCTGCCTATTATTGATTTCCAACTTCATTCCTTTATGATCTGAGAAAGTGTTTTGTATAATTTCAATCTTTTTAAACTTCTTGAGACTTGCTTTGTGACCCAGCATATGGTCTATCTTTGAGAATGATCCATGAGCACTTGAGAAAAAGGTGTATCCTGATGTTGTGGGGTGTAATGTTCTATATATGTCTGTTAAGCCTAGCTCATTTACTGTATTATTCAAATTCTCTGTTTCTTTATTGATCCTCTGTCTAGATGTTCTGTCCATTGATGAGAGTGTGGAATTAAACTCTCCAACTATTATGGTAGATGTGTCTATTTCTCTTTTCAGTGTTTGCCTCATGTATTTTGGAGCATTCTGGTTCGGTGCATAAATATTTATGATTGTTATGACTTCTTGTTGAATTATTCCTTTTATTAATACATAGTGTCCTTCTTCATCTCTTTTTACTGTTTTACATTTGAAGTCTAATTTTTTGGATATTAGTATAGCTACTCCTGCACTTTTTTGACTGTTATGTGCATGAAATATCTTTTCCCAACCTTTCACTTTCAACTTATGTTTATTCTTGCATCTAAGAGGCATTTCCTGTAGACAGCATATAGATGGGTCCTGTTTTTTAATCCATTCTGCCAGTCTATGTCTTTTTTTTTTTTCAAACCCAAGACTGGGAGCTCAGCCTATAGCTTTGGTTGTCCACACTGCTTGTGAGAATATCAAGAATTCAACTTGGGGAAGTTGAATTTCTCCACGTTCTCACCATTCCCTGAAGGGGGCTTTGCAAATACTTTTCCACTCACTGATCGAATCACTCTGGTATTCATCTATGTCTTTTGATTGGGGAGTTTAATCCATTAGCATTTAATGTTATTAGTGTACAGGCAGTACTTTCTTCTGCCATTTTGCCTTTTGGATTTTATATGTCATATCTAATTTTTCTTCCTTTTACCTTTACTGATAGTCTTCATTTCTATACTTTTCTCCACACCTCTGTCTCTTGTCATTTCATATCTGCCTCTAGTGCTCACTTTAGTATTTCTTGCAGAACCAGTCTCTGGGTCACAAATTCTCTCAGGGAATTTTTGTCTGCAAATGTTTTAATTTCCCCCTCATTTTTGAAGGACATTTTTTGCTGGATATAGAATTCTTGTTGGCAGTTTTTCTCTTTTAGTATCTTAAATATATCATCCCACTGTCTTCTCGCCTCCATGGTTTCTGCTGAGAAATCTGCACATAGCCTTATTGGGCTTCCCTTGTACGTGATGGATTGCTTTGCTCTTGCTGCTTTCAAGATTCTGTCTTTCTCTTTGACATCTGACATTCTAATTGGTATGTGTCCTGGAGTACCTCTATTTGGATCTATTCTGTTTGGGGTACACTGCACTTCTTGGATCTGTAATTTGAAATCTTTCATAAGAGTTGGGAAATTTTCAGTGATAATTTTCTCCTTAAGTTTTTCTCCTCCTTTTCCCTTCTCTTCTCCTCTGGGACACCCAAAACATGTATATTCATACACTCCATCTTGTCATTCAATTCCCTGAGTCCCTGCTCCTATTTTTCTGTTCTTTTCCCTATATTTTCTTTTGCTTGTCAGACTTCAGATATCCCGCCCTCCAGTTCACTAATCCTATCTTCTGCTCCTTGAAATCTGTCATTGTAGGTTTCCATTGTTTTTTTTTATCTCTTCAACTGTGCCTTTCATTCTGATAAGTTCTGTGATTTGTTTTTCAGACTTTCAATTTCTTCTTTTTGTTCATTCCTCACCTTCTTTATATTCTCCTCAATTTGTTGATTTGATTTTTGATGAGGTTTTTCATGTCTGTTCAAACATTCTGAATTAATTGTTTCAACTCCTGTATCTCATTTGAATTGTTGGTTTGTTCCTTTGACTGGGTCATTTCTTCAATTTTTCTAGTATGATTCATTATTTTTTGCTGGCATCTAGGCATTTAATTACCTTAATTAGTTGATTCTGGAGATTGTTTTCACAATCTCCAGAATTTTCTTGCTGGATGACTTTTTTGTCTATCTGTTCTTTGACATTCAGTTCAGCTTATTCTAGTCCTCCAGCTTAGGTTTTGTTTAATAGATCAGAATTTTTTAGTTCTTGTTTTTTTCTTTCTTGCCTTGCCTGTATGGTGCCTTTCCCCCACCCCATAGGAGGGTCTACTTAGGTTTTATAGGCCCAAGTCAGATTTTCCCAAACCAAACTGGTCTCCTCTCTGGAGGAGTCAACTGCATCAGTTTTCCCTGAGGGTGAGACCCAGCAGATTAAAAGGCTTTCCAATGAATTCTCTGGACTCTGCATTATTCCTATACAGCCCAGTATGTGGCACTTTTCTGCCTGCGGGTCCCACCAGCATGAGGTGATGCGGTACCTTTAATTTCTGCAGACTCTCCCTGCTGGGGGCATTGTGGGGACAGAGGAGAGGTTGTGGGCTGGCTGTAATCACTTCCCTTTTCCAGACCCCGGTATCTGAATTCCTTGAGGGTAGGATTCCACCTGAGCTGGGCCCCACCCCTCTCCTGGGGAAGGCGCAGGCTCCAGACAAGCTCTCAAACAAGCCTGTTTCTACCTATACCTGGGGTAGTGGGGCCTGAGAAGCCTTGCAGCTGTATCCAAAGAGTAGTCAGTCTGTAGAAACACAGCCACAAAAGAAAAAAAGAAAAATCCTTTTCAGAGCAGGGCACTGTTCCTTGGGTTTGCCAATCAAGAGCTTAATTTGGTATGCTGCTCTGTGTTTCTCCAGGTCCTATGTGCCCTCTCCTATCCTGCAGGGCCCAGACCTATTCAGATCCAAAAAAAAACCTGTTTTTTTTTTCTTTTTTTCTTTTTCTGTCAGCTCTGCCCCCTCTGCACCAGGGCAAAAACCAGTGGCTTCCACTTTTACTCGAGGTTCAGCTGAGCTGGGGGACTATTTTTAGTACTCAGATTTTGTTAACTAATTCCACAATTGGTGTTTGATTGTGCTCAGCTCCTGCTGCTAGTGATGTCTCTGTCCTTTCTCCTCTGGGAAGCAGCCCGTGGGGGAGGGGCACTGGCCACTGCAGCTTGGGGCACTCATGGTTCCAGGTGGGGTCACAGTTGGCCCAGCTGGTCCAGACTGGGGTACATGGTGTGTCCAGTCTCTGATGCGGCCCCAGCAGTTGTTCTGTACTGTTCCTGGCTATATACCAGCTGCTCTGGAGGACGAACTGAATCTCACACCTTGCTTAGCCGCCATCTTGGCTCTCCCTCCTATTCTTTTATTGTTAATAGAATTATTCAAAAGTTACTAAACTTTGGTAGCACCAATTCCACTACTGTGGATATCCACATCAAATTGGAATTAACATGGAAACAGAACAGACAATATCAATGTTGTCATCCTTGGCCTGAAGTTTTTTACTAATATTCCTTGTTCTTTCTAAATAATATAGCAAAACTATACAAATAAATCTATGAAAACATGTTTGTACAAGCAGATTTGTCCAAATATTTAAAATGCCTTAGTAAATGCATTTTTGAAACAGTAATGCGCACTCTTTCAACAAGGTTTAATGTCACATACAAGTATTACACTGTCCCCTTAAAAATGTATTGTATATGACTTAATTGTATATGAATTTTGAAATACATGAAGGCACATTATTTTTATAGTTTTGCAAAATCCTTTATAATTAGGTATATATACAAATTTAATTTATTAAATGCTTGTGGAGAGTTTTTTTCCTAAATGAATTCTTTTTATTTAAGAAAAATTAGTAACAAGTATTCAAAATATTTCTTCTTTTGTTTTGTAAGAGGGCAAAGAGCATTGTGGGGCTGCTATTTTGGGGAAAGGTTTAGGGACTTTCTATTCCAATGTCTAGGTTTTTTATAGTAATCACAATACTAGTGTCCTGAACTTTTGTGCGTAAAGGGTTTATTGGAGATTATTTATCTGTAGTTTTAGCTTAAGAGGACTTTTTTTCAGTTTTTGTTTTCTTTCCAGTTTGTTTATTCAGATTTATGCATGACCTTCACCAATAGTCCTATAAATTAATTGGCAAATATCTGAGTAGCCAGGCTCATAAGTCTGAGTGGTAAGTTTGAATTCTGTGCAAGACTCCCTGAATCTTCAATAGGATTTGGGGAATCTTATCATTATAAAACAGGAGTTAAGCTAAGCCAGAGCACAGTAGAAGGTGGGAGGATTTTTTTTAAAGCACCAGAAGGTCAGTTTCCTCAATTTCTGAGATGCCAAGAATACTAATTTATACACGCACACATGCACAAATGTAAGTGCTTATTTATCATTAATTGATTTGAATAGAGCTTTTTTAAAAATGTTGATTTGTTAATGTCCTATTTTTCTTTTCTTTTATAGTATAAGTATAGGGTGCATGGGTGGTTCAGTGGTAGAATGCTCACCTTCCATGTGGAAGACCTGGGTTCAATTCCTGGACCATGTACCCCCCAAAAAATTATAATATGCCTAATTTTAATATATTTTTTCTTTATAGAGTCATTCTCTTCTTTTTCATAGGCTCGTAGCATAACTTAGGATAGTTGTTTAAAATACATGTAAGAGGGTTGTTACTCTTTTTAGTAATACTGCTATTGTTACTGATGGGATTAAAACAAATAAGTACAGAGATAACTAGTACAAGAATGCCAAATACAAATGCAAAGAACAATGTAAGTGCTTCAGTGGCTAACTCTCTTAAACCTCAGAATCTGTACCTGGTACTAAATGACCTCAGATAGGACTCTCACCCACAATCTGAACCAAGAGCTAGTAACCAATCTGGGACTTAAGTCCACTAACAAAGCAAACTTAGACTTTGGAAAAAGAGTAGGCACATATACAAAATTACTCACCAATGAGAGGTCTGTTCCCAGAAATGTTCTCTCCCCAAAATGAGGCACCTCTAGTGTATTAGTTAGAGTTCTCTAGAGAAACAGAATCAACAGGGGACACTCACAAATATAAAATTTATAAAAGTGTCTCATATGACCGTGGGAATGCAGAGTCCAAAATTCACAGGGCAGGCTGTGAAACTGACAATTCTGATGGAGTGTCTGAACGAAATCCACAGGAGAGATTCGCCAGCCAAAGCAGGAAGAGAGCCTGTCTCTTCTGAGTCCTCCTTAAAAGGCTTCCAGTGATTAGAATGAGCTTCACTCATTGCAGAAGACACTCCCCTTGGCTGATTACAAATGGAATCAGCTGTGGATGTAGCTCATGTGATCATGATCTAATTCTATGAAATGTCCTCATTGCAGCAGACAAGCCAGCACTTGCCCAACCAGGCAAACAGGTACCGCCACTTGGCCAAGTTGACACATGAACCTGACCATGACAGTCCACCCCTTGTCAACTTGGCAGCTATATATATCACCTTAAACCATACCTAATTTCTAAATAAAATATGTAAGAACACACATTTTTTTCTTTCACCTAACAATACTCAACTGTCCTGCATATAACTGTAAACACATTAAATCTCTCCAGAATAGGGTGCAAGTCCTTGGGTAATATTCATTCCTAAAGTTGATATCTTACAACTTAAATAGTATAAAAGGAACAAAACAGCATCATAGTCCTCGTTTCTGCAACTGATCTCATGATCATAGTTCATATTTATCACTACCTTCTTCCACTACCCATTACATGTTCCCTTTACCCTCAGCAAGCACTTCAGCTGGCCGTGGCTCTTTGCCTGGTGGGGTGACCCAAACCTTCATTCCTGAAGTTTCAGACCCATTGGTAGTCCTACCTGGATTGGGCTGTTGCAGTTTTTCATTGATTTTAATCACAGGTCATGGTAGTAAGAAAAGACGCCTTAGGGGATCTCCTATATTCCAAGAAAACCTTTCTTTACCTCCATTTTGTAGTTGCAGTCCTATTTCTCCCTGATAGTTAAGGTCAATCACCCCAGACAATAATGCAATCCACTTCTTGGCTTGTTGATCCAGGGGCATTAGAAGTCCAAAGTGACCAGCTGGCAGTCTTAACTTCCAGTTCACTGGAACCGTTGTTTCTCCTGGAGAAAGCACACCCCATTTTGGAACTAAAACCTGTAGACCAGCAGAGCTCAGGGTAGCAGGGATAGGAAACAAAAATTTTCCTAGTGGATCACTAGGGGTAATAGTGAGTGGTGCCACTCCCATTTCCACCCCTTGGTTCCTGGACCCATGGATCATGGCTATGGGAGAAACAGCACCATACAGTGGGTGGTGATTCAGAGCATATACAGCTTCCTGGAGAACATTACTCTAGCCTTTTGTGGTAGTTAGATTCAGTTATCAACTTGGTCAGGTGAAGGCACCGAGTTCTGTTGCTGTATACATGAGCCAATGGTGTGTGAACCTCATCTGATGCTGATTACATCTGCAGTCACCTAGGAGGTGTGCCTGTTGCAATGAATGATGTTTGAATTGCAGCTAGCAAACTAGAATGCCTTTCAAGGTATTGGCACCTACTGGCACCGTAATTGAGTTTTCAAAAGGCCATTCCAGTATGGCGGTTGGAGGAACGGCGGTGATCACACGTCGGCTGCTGGGAAGAGCTGGATTCTCGTTTCAGGTCACCATCAGAAAAGCAGAGTTTACTGTCCAGTAAGGATCAGAAGACCTGATCCTGATTGCAGAGCCATCCCTGATTTCTGGTCACAGAGTCTTGGATACCTGCTTTTCAGGTGGTATTTCAAACCTTATCCTTCCAGACCTCCCAGAATATCTGAGAGTCTATCTGGGAAAGCACTAGGAGTTCTTGTAAAGGGAAGAAGGAAGATTATTGGTTGGAGTAAATGCAGGGTTGAATGAGTTCCAGAAAGCAAGGTTCTCAACCTCGTGGACAACAATCTGCAGAAGAAGACAACTTCAAAAAGCCAACTAGAGGCAACATGCAGAGAAGTAAGATGAGAGGCGCTTCCTCAGGAAAGAAGACAGCTGGTCTGCAGCAAAAGAATCTTGAACCAGCACTTCCAGGCAGATGGGGGGGTCGCTCTGCTGAGAACCCCCCTTCTGGATCTGTGAGAAAGACAAGAAAGAACAAGCAGAAGACTCCTGGAAATGGAGATGGTGGTAGTACCAGTGAAGCACCTCAGCCACCTCGGAAGAAAAGGGCCCGGGCTGATCCCATTGTTGAAAATGAAGAGGCATTTAAGAATAGGATGGAAGTTAAAGTGAAGATTCCTGAAGAATTAAAACCGTGGCTTGTTGAAGACTGGGACTTAGTTACCAGGCAGAAGCAGCTATTTCAGCTTCCGGCTAAGAAAAATGTAGATGCCATTCTGGAAGAATATGCAAATTGCAAGAAATCTCAAGGAAACGTCGATAATAAAGAATATGCTGTTAATGAAGTTGTGGGAGGAATAAAAGAATATTTCAACGTGATGTTGGGCACTCAGC
>PVIY010036533.1:0-25382 GCA_004026745.1 Myrmecophaga tridactyla | reverse complement strand
TACCTAGGCTGTGAGCATTGCTGAATCAATCCCTGGTATGTTTTCCTTTATGTAAAACAGGAGAAATGCACAAATCCCACCACATGACTTTGGCCCCACAGCAGTGCTACTGCAAGCCTGGAACTAAGGTTTTCTGACTCTAAATCCCAGACCCTTTTTACTCCCATAGAGAGCTACTCCATAGGATACACTTAAACAATTATTGCTCTCATTTTAATTCCATCTAGGTTCACAAACCACCCTGAATGAGGTGATACAAAATCTTGCTTTCACTAAATCCTTCAAGGTCAAGTACACACAATGCTTTCTCTATATGATGGCTGAAACGACAAAGAAACTGGCTCCTTCCCTGTTGGATGAAAAGAACTTAAAGCCCACAAGCACTAAACTCAAAGCCATGTGAGTTTGATCAAAGCCATTCTGTACCACCTACATCTTTTCCTAATCAAATAGTCTCCTAACTTCTCTCCCTACTTTCACTCTGATCTCCCTACAACACATTTTCTCTGCAAAGCAACCAGAATAATATTTTTTTACAATGCAATTTGTACTATGTTCCTTGCCAGCTTAAGAGACTTTGCCATTTCATTTTCCATCTTGAATAAAATCCAAATACCTCAAGGCTCTAAATCAGGTGTCTGTCTAACTCTCTGATCTGACTTCTCTTTCCTTCTCAGTTCCTCCAACGCAAATGACCCTCTCTCTCTTCCTCTATCATCACAGGATTATCCAGACTCAGGGACTTTGCATATGCTATTTCAACTCTGCCTACTCTGTCTCTCAAGAAAATAAAGGTAAGAACAAACTTAAAGCTTCATATTTATGGATTCTGCTTTTCTCTTGGCCCCTCCACAGCAACTATGAGACGTTTAAACTCTCGTCCCTAGATGTCACCCATGCTGCCTTGGTGAACAAATTTTGGCATTTTGGCGGAAACGAGAGGAGCCAGAGATTCATTGAGCGCTGTATCCGGACCTTCCCCACCTTCTCCCTGCTGGGGCCTGACGGGACCCCCGTGTCCTGGGACTTGATGGACCAGACTGGAGAGATGCGGATGGCAGGCACCTTGCTTGAGTACCGGGCACAGGGCCTCATCTCCCACGTCATCTATTCCCAGTGCCAGGCTCTGCATAACCTTGGCTTCCCCATGTATTCTCATGTAGACAAGAGCAACAAAATTATGCAAAAAATGTCTCACCGTCTGCAGCATGTCCCCATGCCCTGTGACTGGAACCAGTGGAACTGTGAGCCTCTGTGAAGTTGATCCTGAGACCAGAACAGTGTCAGGCAGTCCTGAGTATGTGGTTGGAGATCTGAGAGGGGATCCAGAGAAAGAACAAACTGTAGTCACTGGTAAAGGAGTGGGAACTATTTGGGCTCTGGAGAAGCAATAATGACAGCTGAATGGAACTACAACTATCTCTGCCTGCAAATTGCTCCTGATCATTCCAGATTTCTGTGATTTTCTTTCATCAATTACATGTTGTTCTATATTGCTTCTCCTAAAATTACTAGTGCATGGGTGGGTAGAAACTTGCCAAGGTTGCCAGGAGGTGGTAATATTTTCTGGGCACTATGGCTTCTTCTTTCTTCTATCAACTTTTTTTTTAGTGATCAGAGGGTGAACTCTCCTCCATAGGTCTTTAGAGATTAGCCTTTTCTCTTTGATTGCTGTTTCATGGGTACATTAAATACACCATACAAATGTTCATGAGGTATTACTGTAAATATATATATTTATAAGCATATTTATGATACAACAGGAAGGGTTATTTAGGTAAAGACAAATATTAACATGCCCTTTCTCCATTTCCATTTCATGGAAAATGATCCAATATTGTTTTTAATGCCTGAGCTTCTTAAACCCTGACCTGTCCATATACCTTCATTGCAACCTGTCACCACACTATTGTACCCTTCTCCATACCCCACATCCTGTTCCATACCCATCCCACAGATAACCCTATCAAGATATTTACATGCCATGAAAACAACAGAAGATCACTAACCATATGAAGATGTAGGCAGATACGTGTGGTCTAATGACCAAATGAAAACATCAGAGGAGAGATAGACTTTGGAACAACTAATCAAAGATGTTCACACAACTCTACTAAATAAAATCAGTGGGATGGCTAATGACATATATGAGATCAAGAAGACATTAGAAGAACATAAAGAAGAATTTGAAAGAATAAATAGAAAAATAGCAGATATCACAGAAATTAAAGATGCTGCAGACCAAATAAAAAAATATACTAGAGACACACAACAGCATATTTGAAGAGGCAGAAGAAAGAATAACTGAACTAGAGGACAGGACAGCTGATTTTTGAACACATAAAAGAGCAAATGACAAAACAGATGGAAAAATTTGAATTGGATCTCAGGGAAACGATTGACAAAACAAAGTGCACAAATGTAAGAATCATCAGTGTTTCAGAAGTAGAAGAGAAGCATAAAGGGCTAGGAAAATTAGTGGAGGATATAATGGGGAAAAACTTCCCAACCTGTATAAATGATATAAATATGCAAATCAAAAAAGCCCATTGAACTCCAAATAGAATAAATCCAAATAGGCCTACCCCAAGACACATATTAATCAGTCTGTCAAATATTGAAGAGAAGCAGAATATCCTGAATGTGGCAAAAGTAAAAACAATCTACTACAGACTGAGTTTGGACTACTCAACTGGCATTATGGAGGTGAGAAAGCAGTGGTATGATATACTTAAGATCCTGAAAGAGAAAGACTTCCAGCCAAGAAGTCTGTACCCAATCACATTGTCTTTCAAAAACTTTCACAGACAAAGGTTAGGAGAATATGTCAACAAGAGGTGACTTATAACTTTGAATGTTAGCGGACTAAACTTACCAATGAAAAGATGCATATTGGAAGAGTGGATTAAGACATACAATCCAGCTATATGCTGCTTACAAGAGACTCACGTTAGACACAAGGATACGTCATCCCCCTCCCTACTTAGAATATGACATCCATGGGTGAAAGTCTCCCTGGTGGCATGGAAGATGACCCCAAGAAATGGGCCTGGCCCTGGCACTGTGGGATCAACCATGCCATCCTGACAAGAAAGGGGGAAAAGAAATATAACAAATAATGTATCAGTGGCTGAGAGAGTTAAAATAGAGTCGAGAGGCTGCTCTGGATGTCACTCTTATGCAAGCTTCGGTTAGACATTGTTACCTATCATAACTTGCCAAACACCAACCCAAACCATTCCTGCCAATCTTAAGAATATCTAGGGTATTATATAAGATTCTACAACTGTCCCATGCACTAGGGTAACTTTCCAAAACCTATAACCTCTGGATGTGTCCCTAGACCAGAAAAGTCCTGAATGCAGAGGGGCCATCCTCTCCAGAACATCAACTAGTTCCATACCCCAATCCCATAATACTGACGACTCCTTCTAACATGAAAAAATTAGAATGGGCATAGCCCAAACACCCCTGAAAAGTGGGAGAAAGTGATCAGAGATGATGTTGGAGTAATACAGAGAATGTTGGGTTTAACAAATAACATGAGTGCTGAATCATTATATTGATATTTCTTTTAGCCTCCAGTATCTTAGAGCAGCTAGAAATAAAAACCTAATGTAAACTTGTAACTTATTTTTTAAAAAAGTAAAACTGTGGAATTGTAACCCATACCAATCTCTAAAATCTGTTCTACAACTAATAGTTGTGATATACTTTGAAATTTGTTGTTTCTATGTATATATGTTATTTAAAGAAAAGGAGGCATAGAACAAAGAAGATAGGATTTAAAAAATGAGTATGGCTGCTGGATCCTTTAATTGATATTTCTGTTGGTCTCCAGTGTCTTGGAGCAACTAGAAGAAAAAATGAAAAATCTTGGAACTGTAACCCATACAAAACTTTAAAATCTGTTCTATAACCACTTGTTAACATGTACTTGAAAATTTATTGATCTTTTGTATATATGTTATACTTCACAATAAAAAATGCATATGAACCTAACAAAACAGTAAAAAATATATGAAGCAAAACACTGACAGAATTGAAGGGAGAAACAGATAGTTCTACAATAATAGTTGGAGAATAATAGATACCATTTTCAGTATTGGATAGAACATCTACACAGAAGATCAATAAGGAAATAAAGACCTGAACAATAGTATAAACCAACTAGATCATATACATATGTGCACGTCACCCAACAGCAGATGAATACATATTCTTCTCAATGTACACAGTTTCTCTCCAGCATAGATCATATACTAGGCACAAGAGAAGTTGCAATGAATTTTAAAATATTGAAATAATACAATGTAACTTATCTGACTACAATGGAATGAAGCTAAAATTAATAACAAAGAAATTTGGAAAATTTACAAATATGTGGAAATTAAACAGCACACCATTAAACTTAGAGAAGCAATTACAAGGGAAGTTAGAAAATACTTAGAAATGAATTTAAAAAAAACACAGCATATGAAAATTTATGGGATGCAGCAAAGACAATGCTCACAGGAAGTTTTATCGTTTTAAAAGATTACATTAAAAAAGACAAAAGATTTCAAATTAATACCTAACTTTTTATCTTGAGGAAGTAGACAAAGGGGAGCAAAGTAAATCCCAACTTAGCAGAAGAAAGGAAATAATTGAGATTAGAACAATGATAAATGAAACAAAAATAGATAGCAACTGAGAAAATAAACGAGTTAGTTTTTTGAAAACAACAATAAAATTGACCAACACTTTGCCAGACTAACAAAAATAAAATAAGAAAATATGCAAATAACTAAAATCAAAAAGAAAAAGGAGGTATCACTGTTGACCTTACAGAAATAGAAATGATTATAAGAAAATACTATGAACAATTGTACACCAACAAATTACAAAATCTAGAAAAAAATCTTACAAGCATACTTTTGTTTTTGACTCAAGAAGAAAGAGAAACAAAGGTGATAGTGGAGTTATACATAGAAGATGGGATTTAACAAATGAATATGAACGATGAATCATAAAATGATATCTTTTTTTCTCTAGTATTTTAGAGCAGCTAGAAGTAAAAACCTAAAATTGTGAAATTGTAACCCTTGTCAAACTCTGAAATATGTTCTACAAGCAATTGTGGTGCTGTGCTTTGAAATTTATAGCTTTTTTGTATATATGTTATTTTCCACAAAAAAAGAAGGGAAAAAAGTGGATTGTGATGATAAAAAAATAGTTAAGTCCTCTAGCCTCCTATATTTTGGAACAGCTAGAAAGAAAAATATGAGAGTATTGTATGGTAGCCCATGACAAACTCTGGGATCTGTCCTGTGACTACTTGTTGAAGAGTGCTTGAAAACTATTGCTTTTTTGTTTCATTGCTTTGTATATATTTTATACTATACAAAAAAAAGTTATAAGTAAATAAATAAATGGAATGAGATGGAAAAAAAAGAAGAGAAAAACATCTATAAACCTATATCAAGTACAGACATTGAATCAATAATCAAAAATTTTCCCCAAAAAAGTATTGGTTGAAGCTACTGGTTGACAAAAGGATGATGTAAGACTTTCCAAGATGCTGTCCTATCACAGAATCTTTGAACAACTAGAAAAAATTGGGAGAACGTCTTCTTCAAAATGTCTGTCATATCAGTACCTGGTGTGGTAGTTAGATTCAGTTGTCAACTTGGCCAGGTGAAGGCACCTAGTTCTGTTGCTGTGGACATGAGCCAATGGTATGTGAACTTCATCTGTTGCTAATTTACATCTGCAGTGGGCTAGGAGGCGTGCCTGCTGCAATGAATGACGTTTGACTTAATTGGCTGGTGTTTAAATGAGAGACTCAACGTACCACAGCCCAAGCAGCTCAGCATTCCTCATCTCAGCACTCGCAGCTCAGCCCAGGCCTTTGGAGATGCAGAAAGAAATCAAACCCGGGGAAAGTCGTTAGAACCCAGGGGCCTGGAGAGAAGGCCAGCAGAAATCACCCTGTGCCTTCCCACGTAAGAAAGAACCTCAGTGGAAAGTTAGCTGCCTTTCCTCTGAAGAACTAACAAAATAAACCCCCTTTTATTAAAAGCCAATCCATCTCTGGTGTGTTGCATTCTGGCAGTTAGCAAACTAGAACACCTGGTCACAAGTTTAGGAACACAGATCTTAGGAACTAAATCCCAGAGTTAACACACTAAAATAGTGAAAGGTACAGTGTGCAATGAAAGAGCCAAGATTTTTTTTAAAAAGGGAACGTTGGTCTCTCCAAAGGAAAAAGGTAAAAATTCAGAAACTATCAATGAAGAACACCAGACACTGAATTTTCCAGAAAAAGGACCTTTAAAATGGTTTTCAATATAAGCAAGAAGTTAAGGAAAATACAATGAAAAAAATATCTAAAGGGTATCAGGAAAATAATTAATGATCAAAATGGGACTCTCAATAAAGAGTTAGCATTTTAAAAAGGATTAAAACAGATACTGGAGTTGAAGACCACTGAAATGAAAAATTCCCTAGAGGGTTTCAACAGCATGATTGAAGCTATTTGAAGAACTGATCAGCGAACCTGCAAACAAGACCATTGTAATGTTTTAGGATGAGTAGCAGAACCAAAAAGGAATTTTAAAAAGCAGAGCCTGAGAGACTTGTGGAACACTATGAAGCATATCCCAGAAGGAGAAAAAAGAAGAAAGGCGCAAAAGAATATTCAAAGTTATAATGGCAGAAATCTTCCCAAGTTTACTGAAAGATGTGAATATATGCATTCAAGAAGCCCAACAAACCTGAAGAGGATAAATTTGAAGAGAACCCAGCGCAGACAGATAGTAAACTGCAGAATGACAAGTAAAAAAGCAATGTGTTATGTAAAAGGGGTTCCCAAAACATTAAGTGCAAATTTCTCATCAGAAACCATGGTGGCAAGGAAGCAGTGGGATGAAATATTTAAGAGGGTGAAAGAAAACTGCCAACCAAAAATTTTATATCTTGTGAGACTGTCTTTCAAAAATGAGGGAAGCTTGGGAGTGCAAGGTAGTCCAGTGGTAGAATTCTCACCTGCCATGTAGGAGATCCAGGTTCAATTCCCAGTCCACTCATTTCCCCAAAAAACAAACAAACAAGCAAAACAAACAAACAAAAGATTCAAATAATGGTGCTGTAATAACAGTATACTCACATGGAAAAATAATGAAATGTGGCCCTGTCATACAGCTTACAAAAAATAATAATAATAACAAGGGGAGCTTAAGATATTCTCATATGAACAAAAGCTGAGGGAGTTTATTACCTTTAGACCTGGCAAAGGAACATCTTCAGACTGAAAAGAAGATAACTAGAAAATGGGCCAAAGTGGCATTGAAAAAAATAAAGCCTTCCAGTAAAAGTAACCACAGGGGTGATTATAAATACCAATATTGGTGTACTGTGTTTTAGTATGTAACTTTACTATTTACTACTTACCAGTTATGATATGTAAATGTATTAAAAGTATGATAAACCTATGGTATTGGACAACAACGTATAAAGATATAATGTGTAAAGTCAACATGTGAAGTGTAATAAGCCAAGCATAAAAGGACAAATGTTGCATGATCTTCACTGATATGAAAGAATTAGATTAAGCAAATCATAGGGTCAGATAGTAGAATGGAAGTTACCAGGGGCCAGCGTGGGGGTACTGCACTAATGCAAAATGGTAATAATGGGGAAAACTCCATGTATGGGGGGATATATGGGAACTCAGCATTTCCTACATAATTGTTTGGTAATACTACAACTTTTTAAATAAAAAATAAATGAAATTAAAGAAGAAGAATGATCTGAGCACTATTGAAGAAGTCATTCCAACACAAAGAGAAAGAGAGAGAGAGAGCGAGAGAGATTGAGCATAAGAGAAAGAGAGAGAGAATCTGACCTGAATCAAGTTCTAGACTAGCCATCAAATTTCAAAAGCTACCATGGACTGGGGTTAAGTTAAATGATCCAATGGTGATACAGTTACAAAGACTCAGATTCTGGGAAACTATAAGATGAAAAACCGGGTCTCTACAATCTAAAAAAAAAAGGAACTGAAAAGAGATACAGATGGACTTTCTATGAATTAAAAGAGATTTTAGAAACATAACAGCTAATTGGAATTATGGACCACACTTTTTCATTACTTTAAGAAACTACTGTTAATATGTAGGAATGGTATAGTAATTATGTTTTTTAAAAATAACAGTTCTTATCCTTTAGAGTTACTTACTGAAAGGTTTACTGATGAAATTGAATCATATCTGAAATATGATTCAAACTAATATGGGTGAAGATGGAAAGAATATGGGGACAAAGATGAAGCAAGATTGGCCAAGTATTTAAAATTGTTGAAGCCGAATGATGCGTGCATCCAGATCATTATAGCAGTCTATTTCCATATAGACTTTTTCAAGTAAAAGGTTAAAATGTCTTATCATATTAATGTAATAAAGAAAAGAAATAATATTTAAGTTAAAAAAAACCCTTTCACCAAAGAAAAGTCAATACCAGATGACTTCATTAGTTAATTTTACCAAATATTCCAAGAAGAATTAACACCAATCCTCAAACTTTTCTGAAGAATTCAAAAGGAGAGAACACTTCATAACTCATACTATAAGACCAGCATTGCTTTTATACCAAAGACATCATAAGAAAAGAAAATTATAACCCACTTTCCCTTATTGATATAGATTCAAAAATCTTCAACAAAATACCAGCAAACCAAATCCAATAGCATATTGGAAGAAGTATACACCCTGATCAAGTGGGATTATCCCAGCTATATAAGGGTGGTTCAATAAAAGAAAATCAAACACTGAATATACCACTTTAATAGAATGAAGGGGAAAGGAAGCACATAATCAACTCAACTGATACAGAAAAGGCATTTAACAAAATCCACCACCTCTTCTTGATAAAAACACTTAGAAGGTTAGGAAAGGGAGAAAATGTCCTCAACATTATATGGGACATATATGAAAAACTCATGGCTGAGATCATAATTACTGGTAAAGGCTGAAAGCTTTTTCCTGATTTTAGAGATTAGCTCAGGAAAGCAACATGGATGCCCACTGTCACCTCTTTTATTCAATTTGTACTGGGTATTCTAGCTGAACAATTAGGCAAAGAAAAGAATAAAAAAGTCATCCAAATCAGAAAGGGAGAAGTAA
Source organism: Myrmecophaga tridactyla (assembly GCA_004026745.1). Lineage (NCBI taxonomy): Eukaryota > Metazoa > Chordata > Mammalia > Pilosa > Myrmecophagidae > Myrmecophaga > Myrmecophaga tridactyla. The sequence continues at coordinate 16,221 of PVIY010036533.1, read as the reverse complement.
AACTATCTCCATTTTCAGGTGACACGATCTTATATTTAGAAAATCAAAAGGAATCCACAAGAAAATTATTATAACTAACAAGTGCAGTCAGCAAAGCAGCAGGACACAAATTCAACATGCAAAAATCAATTGTGTTCCTATACAGTAGCAATAAACAATACAAAGAAGAAATTAAGAAAGCAATTCCTCTTACAATAGCATACTAAAAATAAAAGAACTAGAATTAATTTAACTAAGTTGCAAAAGACTTTTATACCAAAAATAACAAAACACTGGTGAAAGAAAAAACTAATGACTTAAATAAATGCCAAGAAATCCCATGTCCGTGAATGGGAGGAGTTAATGTTGTTGCTATGTTAATATTATCCAAAACAATATACAAATTCAGTGCAAATCTATCAAAATGCCAACAATCTATTTTTCAGATCCACAAATGTAGATGGAGCTGCAATGGGCCCTGAATAGAAAAACTATTTTAAAACCGAATGATGTTGGAGGACTCACACTTCCTGATTTCAAATCTTACTACAAATCTACAGTAATAAAAAGAATAGCAGCACTGACATAAAGATAGACAAATAGATCAATGGAACAGAATTGAAAGTCCAGAAATAGATGCATGGATCTATAGTCAATTCATTTTTGACAAGGGTGCTAAGTACATGCAGCAGAAAAAGAACAGTCTCTTCAACAAATCATGCAGTGAAAACTGGATATCTGCATGCAAAAGAATGAAGTTAGGACCCTGACTCACACAATATACAGAAGTCTACTCCAAATTATTGAAGGACCTAAATATTAGAGCTAAAACTATAAAACCCTTAAGTGATAACATAGGGGAAAATCAGGATCTGGGATTCAGCAATGGATTCTTAGACATGATACAAAAAGCACAAGCAACAAAAGAAAAAGGAGATGAATGTCATCAAAATTAAAAACTTTTGCTCATCAAAGGACATTATCAAGAAAATGATAAGACACCCTACAGAATTGGAGAAAATTGTTGCAAACAACATATGGGATAAGGGCTTAATATCCAGAATATATAAAGAAATCCTACAACTCAACAACAAAAAGACAAACAACCCGATTCAAAGGCTTTGAATAGACATTGCTCCAAAGAAGGTATACAAATGACCAAAAAGCATATGAAAAGATTCAGAACATTATTAGCCATAGGAAAATGCAAGTCAAAACCACAGTGAGATGCTGTTTTACATCCGTTAGGATGGAAATAACTTAAAAAATGGAAAACAAGTGATGAGGAAGATGCCGAGAAAGTGAATTTCTAGTGCATTATTGGTGGGAAGGTGCAATGATACAATCAGTGTGAAAAGTGATATGGTGGTGCCAAGTTAAATATAGAATTACCATATGATCCAGCAATTCCACTTCTGGTATAAACCCAAAGAAAGTAAAAATAAGGTCGCAAATAGATATTTTGTACATGCATGTTGATAGCAGCATTATTTACAGTAGCTAACAGCTGGAAGCAACACGAGTATATAAACAAAATGTGTACATACATTGTACACATAAGAAAAAACATGAAAGAAGTTTGAAAACATTATGCTAAGTGTAAGAAGCAGGGAAAGTAAAGACAAATATTTATGGCATCACTTATAAGAGTTGACTAAAAATAGAAAATTCACAGAAATAGAAGATTAGAAGTTACTTAAGGATAGGAAATAGGAAGGGGAAGAGTATATTTGTAAACATTTTTAAATTGTAAAAAAAGGCTTATTGAGTAACTCATTAGTGTAGATCAGTTTAAAATCTAGTTATTATTACATTTGGGGGAGGAAAATTATTTTTTAAGAGTTGTTTCACATGTAAAATGCAAATTCACTTAGAATTCTCCAACCGTCTATTGAAATCCTTTCATAAGCCATGCTATGCACTCAGTTTAAACTGGAATGGAACTTTGTGATCATTCAGCTTAAGCAAAACTTTGATCCTTCAAAAATGGAATATTTTTACTTTTTCATTCTTTTAGTACTGACTTTGAATGTTTCTGTGCTCTGAAGAAGAAACTAGATCCTCTGAGAAGAAACAAAACAAAAACTACAGTAAATAGGTAACATAAATTTTTATCAACTCTTCTAATATTGGGGCAAAAACTCCTTAAGATTTCAAATTAAAATCACAAATCTAAATCAATTCCCCAATTATGCTTTTTAAGATAGATTTGTAGGTTGTTATTTAACAGGCAAATTATCTCACATATTCCAAGTTAATTAAATTCTAAATAATCATAACTTTTTCCTTAACTCATACATATTTGTACAATGAATATGTGGAGACCATTTTGTGCCCCAAGGACATTTGCCAATGGGTAAAGACATTTGGGTTGTCATAACCAAAAGGAGGCGCTAACGGTGTTGCTAAAAATCCTACAAAGCACAAGGTAGTACTGATGTAGAAAACCCTGCTCTATATTCAATTTTAAATCTTCCAAATGGTAAAAGATGTCTGTATTAGTTAGGGTTCTCTAGAGGAACAGAATCAACAGGAGATATCCATAAATATAAAATTTATAAAGTGTCTCATGTAACCATAGGAACATAGAGTCCAAAATCCATAGGGTAGGCTGTGAAGCTGAAAACTCCGATGGAGGGTCTGGATGAACTCCACAGGAGAGGCTCACCGGCTGAAGCAGGAAGAGAGCCTGTCTCTTCTGAATCCTCCTTAAATGGCTTCCCGTGATGAGATTGAGCATCACTCATTACAGAAGACACGCCCCTTGGCTGATTACAAATGGAATCAGCTGTGGATGCAGCTGACGTGATCATGATTTAATTCTATGAAATGTCCTCATCACAACAGACAGGCCAGCACTTGCCCAACCAGACAAACAGGTACCACCACTTGGCCAAGTTGACACACGGACCTGCATGGCAACGCTTGAATACTTGAAGATCTGTATTATGCCAGGTTATTTACTACCATATAATTACTTAGGCTGACTAGATTCTTTTTCAGGAAGTTGATAAAACATGGTGAACACTATTCTTAATGTTATGTCAATAATTTCATAACATCATGGGGGAACCAATCATTTAACCCTGGTTTGGTGTTATTTTCATGTCTTAATTTTTCTATCTACCCAAGGAAGTCTATAATTCCTATCCTGGTTACTCAATTGTTTCAATTTTATACTTTTCAGATTAAAACTATAAATCAGTAAACCTTTGGACTTGAGATATCCTAAGACTTTGACAACTGAGGGACACATTCTTTTATATCCTTAGAATACTACAACTCGTAAGGATATTTGAAGTACATCAGTTGAATTTTCAAAATTTCATGCAGCTTTGGAGCTTACAATTGCAACCTCTGAGTTTAAAAACGCTTCCTTAACTAAGTGATCAAAGTTGACATCACCAAAAACGGGGACCATGATGCATCTTTGGATGTGATGCGGTGACAAAGAACAACATTGTCAACGTAATATTTTTTCCTAAAATGCATACCCTTAATTTAGTCAATGGTGAAAAAGAAATAAAACACCAGAAATCAATAAAACAAACCAAATTTGGTGGATAGTCTACAATTGATCTGCACACACAAAAAATATGTATCATGAATATAAAGTTGAAGAACTGTTTCAGATAAAATAAATCTTTAAAAAATGACAACAAAAAGCAATCTAGTTCTGTATTGAATGCTGAATCTGAAAAGAAATCTACAAAGCCATTATTAGGAGAATTGAAAAAGTTCTGTATGGTCTATATATTAATTACTAATTGAAAATCAATGTAAATTTTCTGAATTTTAACACTGTCAGTATTACCACATGACATGTTGGGGGTTTCATTTTAATTACTCTAAGTATCTTTATGGGTGTCACTATGGACTTACGGCTCTACTAAGACTCAGCACATTTCATTACGGTCATTGCTTTCTATTATTAAAACTTTGGCCAGTAGAAGCCCCTATTCAGTTGGCTTCTTTATTTTGGGGGCATGACCTCACTCATCTTTGAAATCTTTATTGCTTTTTGACACATAAAATGGCCTGATTTAACTTTATATCTCCCAGAGGAAACATGGTACCTGTCATTTCTTTAAGCCTTGGTTACTTTTAGTGAAAAATTTGTATTTGAAACCAGGATTATTGTGCCTTAAGATATATCTATGTAGGATTATTGTGGCTTAAGATATATCTATGTGCAATGAGAAGAACAACAGTACATATTTCAAATGAATTGTTAGGATTAGATGAGATAATAAATTTAAAGTGCTGTGCATTATGTCTGAACCATAGTAGATAATAAATGTTACCTTCTGTTGTTTCCATCACTAAAATGGAAAAATATATAGTGGGTTATCTGATTATTACAATTCAACTTCCAGAATTGGCAAAAGGTATGCTGAAATCTGGTTAATTTAGTAACTGTAGAGAAAGCTCAGGCCATTTATCTACAGCAGTGATTTTTTATTCCCTCCCTAGCTCTTCTCACATTTCAAACATTTAAATGTTTATTTAGTCTTTCCTGAACTGGTGTTCCGGCAAAATTATCCATTTTATGTATCTCACAGATACCGAAGACATGAAGGAATTTCTTAAAAAGGAGCTTCCCTATGTCCTTAAAGATGGAAATAAGATGTTTTATGAGAAATGAGAATTTCCAGACTTTGGTGAGTTTATTTTTGAATGCTGTTAGCAAGTTGATATGCTTATTTTAAAATATATTTATTTTTCTAAGAGAAGCTGTAGATTTACAGAAAACCATGCAGGAAAACACAGTTCCCACCTGCCTCTATTATGAATACCCTGCATTAGTATGGTAATTCTGTTACAATTGATGATAGGATATTATTATAATTGTACTTTAACAACAGTCCATAGTTTACATTATGGTTTGTGTTGTGCAGTTGTAAGGTTCTGACTTTTATTTCTAATTTTAGAAACATATAGGCAATCTGAAATTTCCTTTTTAAACCACATTTGAATATACAGTCCAGTATTTTTAGTTATGTTCACCATGTTTTGTTACTATCACCACCATCCATTACCAGAGTGGCTCATCACCCCAAAAAGAAACACTGTACCAATTAAGCATTAACTCCCCCTTTCCTTACCCCATCCCAGTACCTGGTAACTTCTATTCTAGTTTCTGAATCTATAATTTGCTTATATATCACTCAACATGATGATTTCACAGTTCATCCATATTGTCATGTTTCATAATTTCCTTCTTAAGGTTGAAAAATATTCTATTTATAAATACCACATTTTGCTTATTCTTTCAACTGTTGCTGGGAACTTGGGTTGCTTCCATGTTTTGACAATTGTGAATGATGCTGCTCTGAACATCGGTGTGCAAATGTCTGTTCCAATCCCTGCTTTTGATTCGTTCGGGTATATACTTAAGTGGGGGTGCTGGGTCATATAGTTATCTTATACTTAACTTTCTGATGAACCATCAAACTACTTCAACAATAGCCCATCAACAAAGAGAAAATATTCTTATTTCTCCAATCTTATCCAACTTGTAATTTTTTGTTTATTTTAATAGTAGCCATTCTAGTGGGTATGGAATAGTATCTCATTGTGGTTTTAATTTACATTTCCCTAATGGCTAATGATGTTGAGCATCTTTTCATGTGTGTTTTTTTTTGCTTATTTTTAAAGTGGGATTGTGGGCTGTTTTTGTTCTTGAATTGTAGAGCTTCATTATATATACTGGATATTACAGCCTTATTGGATATGTGGATTTCCAAATATTTTGTCCTGTTTTGTAGGTTGTGATTTTACTTTCAGGATGAAATCTCTTGATGCAAACAAAGTTTTTAATTTTGACAAGGCCCCATTTATCTGTTAAGTTCCTTGTGCTTTCAGTGTAAAGTTTAAGAAACCATTACTTAACACACGGTCCTGCAGATGCTTTCCTATGTTTTATTCTAGGAGCTTGTTCTAGTCTGCTAGATGCCAGGATGCAATATACCAGAAATGAAATAGCTTTTAAAAAGGAGAATTTAATACATTGCATGTTAAGAGTTTTTAGGCCATGGAAATGTCCCAATTAAAGCAAGTCTGTAGAAATGCCCAATCTAAGGCATCCAGGGAAAGATAAGGTCGATGAAGTTCAGGATTTCTCTTTCAAGATGGAAAGGCACATGGTGAACACAGTCAAAGTTTCTTTCTCATCTGGGAAGGCACATGGAGAACACAGTCAGGGTTTCTCTCTCGGCTGGAAGGGCACATGGTGAACACGGCGTCATCTGTTAGCTTCCTCTCCTGGCTTCCTGTTTCATGAAGTTCCCTGGGAGGCATTTTCCTTCTTCAACTCCAAAGGTCACTGGCTGGTGGACTCTCCGCTTCTCATGGCTATGTCATTATGCTCTGCTCTCTCTGAATCTCCAGCTTTCTCCAAAATGTTTCCTTTTTTATAGGACCCCAGTAAAGTAATCAAAACCCACCTGGAATAGGTGGAGAATACATCTCAACCTATCAGGCTTAATATCCACACTGATTGAGTCACATCTCCATGGAGATATTCTAATTAAAGTTTCTGACATACAAACTGAATAAGGATTAGAAAAAATGGCTGCCTTTATAAAATGGGACTAAGATTAAAACATTGCTTTTCTAGGGTATATAAATCATTTCAAACCAACACAGAACTTTATAGTTTTGCTTTTTACATTTAAATCTTTGATCCATTTTTATCTAATTTTAGTATATGGCATGAAGTAGAGATCCATCTTTATTTCTTTGCATATGGATATATAGTTTTCACAGCACCATTTGTTGAAGAGACTAATTTTTTCCTACTGGGTGGACTTGGTATACAAATTGAAAATAAATTGGCTATAGAATAGATGAGGGTTTATTTCTGAACTCACAGTTCTGTTCCCTTGGACTATATGTCTGTTTTTATACATTACCATGCTGCATTGATTTCTGTGTCTTTGAAATAAGTTATGAAATCAAGAAATGTGAGTCCTCCAACTTTTTTATTCTTTTTCAGGTTGCTTTGGCTATACAGGTCCCTTTTATCCTTCCATATAAATTTCATGATTGGTCTGCAAAAAATACTGTTGGTATTTCTTTGGGATTTCGTTGACTCTGTGAAACTCTATGGGTAGGATTGACATCTTATTTAGTCTTCCAATCCATGAACACAGACTATTCTTCCATTTATTTAGGGTTTCTTTTATTTCTTTTAGCAATATTTTATAGTCTTTCATGTACAAGTCTGTTACATCTTTGGCTAGGTTTATTTCTAGATATTTAATTCTTTTAGTTGCTATGGTAAATGGAATTTTTTAATATTTCCTCTTTAGATTATTCATACTAGTATATATAAACATTACTCATTTTTTGTGTTAATCTCATACCCAGACACTTAGCTGAATTCTTTTATTAGCTCAACCTAAAATGTCAATCGTCCCTAGACTGTGAAATCCTGGTTTATTCTAGAGTTTTTATGGGGTTCTTCAGAGTCCAGGTGTATTCCCATTGATGCCTTGAGTTGGACGTTTTTGCAGTCTAAGAACTATCAATTGTAAGGTAATAAATCCCCGTTGTAAAAGCAAACCCATTTCTGATAATATTGCATTTCATCAGCTTTAGCAAACCAAAGCAATGATGTATCAGGATTAACCCCACAGTTGAACTGGAACAATATATATTTAAAATAAATAAAAGGCAATCTCACTAACTGATTTTTTACAACATGAAATTGTTTCTTCCACTTCTAAACTAGTTCCTTAATAAGACGGAGGCAACTTACCCTAGTATGTCTATCTTAAGAATATATTTATTATCTGTGCTTGGCTGCCTGGCTACATTTTGATAATGTTTTAACATGCTTTTTCTTTTTCTTAAATAGAGGAATCCCATCTCAAGGCAAAGTTTTATCTAATAGTGTGGCTTAAGTACGTCTACATATAAACTAGCAAAGAATGGCCATCTTGAGTCAACATGAGTGAAGATTTGAGTAGGGTATTTTTTTAAGAAAAGCACATCCTTAACTGAGTAAGACAGTGTGGCAACTTTTGAAAATTGTTCTTTCCATTGTAGCTCATTACCAGTAACATATGGAAGAGGCTGGATCTAGGTCCTTAGAGAAAAAATATTTCACTGAATAGCTTGAAAGATGTGTTTACATATTCAGTTACCCTGAATCAGGGTATTTTTTGGTTTTGTAACATTCAAGAAGCATTACTACACATTTATTTGTTAGGTACTTTTCTAAGCACTTCACAAATGTTAGTCCATTTATTTAAAAAATAACCCTAGTAATAGTAGATACTGTTATTTAGCCCACTTATAGACAAGAAAACTGAGGCACAGAGAGAATAGATAACTTGATCAAAGACATACCAATGGTTAGTCATATGTTCAGGATTCAAACCCTGGGAATTTGACCCAAGAATTCATCTCCAAAGCCACTATGCTATGTTGCCACTAAGATCTCTGCCAGCACTGCAGTCGAGCCTCAGAGGACAACAACAACGGCAACAACTTAGAATAAAGATTCTTATTTCAGAAGTAAAAGATCCCTCTAGGATACCTGTAGCTTCCTCTCTGTGTCTGAAACAGAAGAGTTGTAGAAATTATACTTTCATTACCCTATATGTCACAAGAACAAGAATAATCATAAAAGCAAAGCATCTTAGACCACATGAGAAACTTAAACTTTATTGTATTTGCTAGGGTTCTCTAGAGAAACAAAATCAATAGGAGATATCTGTAAATATGAAATTTATAAAAGTGTCTCACACAGACATGGGGATATAGAGTCTGTAGGGCAGGTGGTGAGCTAGCAGCTCCCATGAAGGTTCTCAACAAACTTTCAGGAGAAGCTGGCTGGCTGAAGTAGGAAGAATGATTATCTCTTCTGAACCCTCCTTAAAAGCCTTCTTGTCATTAGATTAAGTGTCACTCATTGCAGAAGACACTCCCCACAGCTGATTACAAATGCAGTCAGCTATGGATGCAGCCAACGTGGTCATGATTTAAGTCCATGGAATGTCCTCCTAGCAACAGACAGGCCAGCACTTTCCTGACTAGACAACCAGGCACCACCAGCTGGACAAGTTGACACATGAACCTGAACATGGCAATTATCCAATACAACAATCTCTTCTTACAGATGGGGATCCATCATCAGAGGAGTTAAGTGACTTGTTCAGGATGAAATGTGGGTAGAAACACTTCAATTCAAATCTTCACATTGAAAGGTCAGTGAGGGTTCTCCCATTTCATGATTGAGTGAGAGTGGGGGTTGAAAGAAAGGGTGATGGAGCGGTGGCTAGGTATCCATGATCAGGGGAGTAAGAGGACACCAGCCTATATACAAAATCAGCCCTTTGCATGACACGAGCTCTGTCAAGGAAAAGGAATTGTACAGATTACTGAGAAAGGCTTTCCTAGGTAAAGGAAAATGATTAATCCATATCAACAACTTAACCACATAAGATAAGCTTGAGTGTTAATGCTCTAGAGGAGGAAAAGGCCATTTTTTTTCCTCAAAGGGTCATAATATCTCTGAGAAGTAGCCAATGTATATGGCCATGTTTCAATAAAACTTTTTTGGCAAAAATAGGTTGTACTTTGCTGACCCCTGTTATACAGATTCAGGACTCCTTGGGAGGATAGAGCAAAACCTCTGCAAATTTATTCCAGTCCACTGTGTGTAGGCATATATGAGATTCCTCCAGGGTTCCTTTTCTTGTAATTAAAGCACCTCTTCTTCAATGATATTATTAATTAATATGGAAAACAAGTAAATAATTGATGCATTCAAATATCCTCATGGTGGCAAATTTTCTTTCTTGGTTGTTTCACACAGTGGAGTTGGTACTGAAAATATGTTTCTATCAAGCTGCATCATTCATTCATTGCCTGTGGGAACAGAGATCATATTGGACTTTTGGAAACAAGGACTCAGGAGAAATTTTGCAGAGCCAGCATTCTGAATATGGGACCTAGAAGGGAGAACTGGATGCCCCCGTATCTCACCATGTGACCAAAAATTTTGCCAACTCAGAAGAGCAAAGTGCACATAAACAGCTTCAATTCAGTGATTCCTGTGGAAAAATTACAAAAATATACTCTGCAGGACATGCTGTACATGCGAGAATAGAAGGAATTTCAGATTCTAAAAGTCTGTTGCTTCTCATTTGTTCCTGGGGAAAACTCTGTGTGGAGACATCTTTCCAGGTAATGAATTTTCTCACAAGAAAGAATCAATACTTTGTAATGTCCTTCCCCTGTTGCTCCCATGGTAAGGTGGGAGAAAAACAAACTGTTCTTGTTGATTTTTCATAGGAGGTTGTATTAGTTTGTTAAGCTGCTGGAATGCAAAATACCAGAAATGGAATGACTTATAAAAAGGGAATTGAAGAAGTTTCAAATTTACAATTCTAAAGCTATAAATATGCCTAAAGCTGTAAATATAACTAAGGCATTCCAAAAAAGCATCCTTCCTTGGCTCAAGGAGGGATGATCTGAGAAGGCATGTGGTTGGCATCTGCTGGTCCTTGTTTCTGGCTCCATTGCTTCCAGATTCTCATGTCAGTGGTCTCCTCTCTGAGCATCTATGGGCCTTAACTTGGCTATTCCAGGACACAACTCTGGGTTTCATCTCTTAGCTTAGCATCTGCTGGGGCCAGCGATTTCTTCTCTTCAAGTTCTGGCTGTTTCTGCGAGTCCTTGCTTAACACCTAGGTTATTTTTTTCTTCATCTCCAAATGTCTACGTGTGATCTGAGCTTTCTCCAAAATGTTTCCCTCTTTAAAGGACTCCAGTAAACTAACCAAGACCCACTTTGAATGGGTGAAGTCACATCACCATCTAATCAAAAGGTCACACCCACAACTGAGCATTTCACATCTCTGTTGAGATAATTTAATCAAAAGTTTAACCTTACAGTACTGGATCAGGATGAAAAGAAATGGCTGCCCCACAAGATAGGATCAGCATTAAAACATGGCTTTTCTGGGGAACATAATAGCTTACAACTAGAACATTCCACTGTCTGGACACCAAAAAAAAAAGACATATTCCTTCCATATACAAAATATATTAATTCCATTACAATATCATGAAAATCTTAAAACAGTTCAGTAACAATACAAATACACTATAAAGTAAAAAGCAATACAAAAGCTCATCGAAGTCAGCTACAGTCATGGTCTGTTCTAAAGCAAAAATTCTACTCTGGCTCTTGACCTGTGAAGCTCAGAACAAGTTATCTGCTGCCAAAATACAAGGGGTGGTTGGGGGGACTGTCAGGATGCATGTTTCCATTGCTGTGAGAACTTAAAAGGTAAATAGGGGTCATTGGACCCAAACAATTCTGAAAGCCTGCAAGACAAACTCTATTAGATTTTAAAGTCTGAGAGTCATTTATCCTCAGGGCTTTAGAAAGCAGTAGTCCCATCCTTTCCAAAGGTCTACACAGTGATCTTGCTCTCCGTTCAAATGCTGTGGTGAGTCACAACTCTGGAACATGTTGGGGGAGGGAACTACCTTTTACTTGGTTCCACCAAGCTTTGGGGAAGCACCAAGATCTCTGCCCTCTCAGAGGCCCATGCTCAACCCCTCTAGAACAATGGGGTGGCAGCCAGGTCCCTCCAATCCCTGGTGTATGCTCTCCACCCTCTCAGAGGCATGGGAAAGCATAATCTTCTTGAGCAATGAAGCAGAAGGCCTGCCCTCTGCTTCCAGGAAAAACTCATACTCTCCACAAGTATGGATAGGTTCAATCTCCTGGTCTGAGATTTCCTGGGTCCAATCTCCTGTTCTGAGATTTCCTGGCTCCAGACCTTAGCTTCCATGGTTCTGTCTCTGAAGCTGTCTTTCCTTCAATTTTTCCCTTTTCTGTCCCTTTTAGTCCAGATTTGCAATGGGTTCATCCATACAAATCTCATGCAAAGAAATTGTTGATTTTCCATGTAGTACACAATAATCAAAGCCATCGGACAATAGGACTTTCCACAAATCCTTTCTAGGTAACTCTATTTCCAATTCTGGCTTTTCATGAAATGGCTGACTATTTCCATGTTTGATTAAATCCTCATATGGGGCCCTATTCAATTGGGCTTCACTTTCTGGAAGCCCAGAATTTTCCTGACCACGAATTTCTGTTTCCTTAGTATAGAAGAGTTCTGTTCTCAACTTATCTCTTTCCTCTAGCATTTTACTCTAAGTTGCAAGGAGCAGGAAGACTGCATTTTCCACATTTTGTTTGGAAATTTCTTCTGCTTAATAACCAAGTTCATCACTTGAAATTCTCCTTTCCATCCATAAAGAATACCTTCCTTCCAATTTGCATTGACATGTTCATAATTTCTGACTAAAGCCTTAGAAATATCCTTAGAATCCAGAATTCTATCAGCAGTCTCTTCAAAGCATTCTAGGGCATCTCTACCAAGCTCCTCACAACTTCTCCAGAATCTTTCCCTTATCCATTTAAAATGCTGTTCCAATGTGTTTGATATTTACAAACCACAGCAGCACCCCAGTCTCAGTACCAACATCTGCATTAGTGTGTTCAGCTGCCAGAATGCAATATATTAGAAATTGAATGGCTTTTCAAAAGGGAATTTAAGAAGTTACAAATTTACAGTTCCAAAGTCATAAGTATGTCCTAACTAAACCATCCAAAGAAACATACCTTGGCTCAAGGAAGGGTGATCTGGGAAAGCACGTGGCTGGTGACTGCTAGTCCTTGTTCCTGGCTTCATTGTTTCCAGCTTCTGGTATCAGAGGTTTCCTCTCTAAGCATCTGTGGGCCTTCACTTAGGTATTCCGGGACACAACTCTGGGTTTCATCTCTTAGCTTAGCATCTGCTGGGGCCAGAGATTTCTTCTCTTCAGGTTCTGGCTATGTCCATGATTCCTTGCTTAGCACCTTGGTTATTTTTGTCTTGATCTCCAAGCGACTACCTGTGCTCTGAGCTTTCTTCAAAATGTTTCCTCTTTTAAAGGACTGCAGCAAACTAATCAAGACCCACATTGAATGGGTGGAGTCATATATCCATCTAATCGAAGGTCACACCCACAATTGGGCATGTCACATCTCCATGGAGACAATTTAATCTGAAATTTCTGCCCTACAGTATTGAATCAGGGTTAAAAGAAATGGCTGCCCCCCAAAACAGATTAAAACATAGCTTTTCTAGGTTACCTAGTAGCTTCAAACCAGCACTGAAGTGTTCAACTTGTTTATATTGATGCTAATGCCAGGGGAAAGGAAGTCTATTTAATATGAAAAACATGCGTGTGTACCTACTGTGTACACAACAGAACATACTTTGGAAAACTTCTTGGAGAAACCAAGCCAGATTTCAATTCTGAACAGATAGAGGGATTTGTGTGCTTTTTGGAAGCAGGTGGGTAAACAGAGGTAAAGCATTTACAAAGAAGAATGCCGATTCAAGTAACTTTAGTACCTATTGTGTTGGCATGCTATGCAGACATTTTTCTATTTACTCCTTTGGGATCCATTCTAAAGGAGGCAGCTTTTTCCTTGGATAAATGATAATCAAGGAAGTGAAGTACCTTGTTCAAAGTGGGAGAAGAAAAAAGCAGAGCAATACAGACTGGAATATAGGCCAGATATACTATTAACTTACACCATATGAATGCAAAATTTAATTTAAGAGATTTTTCCTGTAATGCTATGACCATAAAATAGTTTTTCTTTATAAACTTATCTTTATATATTCTTATGGAGCCTCATATATGTTGCATATTAAATATATAAAAATAAAGATTTACATAGTCTAATTTAAAACTCTGTATTGTTTTACGTTGTACATTTATTTTATACTCATAGATGTGTAAATGTGTCTGTGTCTGAGAGAGAGCTTTGTTAATGATTCCTTAGAGTTGCAACATAGTACAAGATTGTAATCTTACACTAACACTAGACATAGAGATTACGTCTTGTTTTTCCTGTTTGCTAACCTTGTTTTATGAAACTATTCTGAGTCCCTTTTCTTTGTTCAAATTGCTTCCTTTTGGATACATTTCCAATAGTGGCATGGCTGGGTATGCAGTGACCTCTATGTGGACTTAGCCCATTGTCAATCCTGCAAACTTGCAGTGATTATGTCAGGTTTTCTGTAGCTTCTTCCGTTTTCAGTCTATACTATCAACAAAATTTTTCTTGTTATTTTTTAATTTTTCACTGTGTGTACATGGGCACATGCATCTTTATAGAGCCGTCTCAAATTATAAAGTTGGCAGGTTTTATAGTAATATTACAACCCCAAGGGTATGGCATCAAAATCACTATGCCTCTTGTTCCATTGTCACATTCTTGTAAAAGTGACTTCTAGCTAAAAGTCCAAATTTGCCTTTAGAAATTTTACACATCTACTGAGTTGAGATTTTCAAGGACATGGTGCAAGTGCCACTTTCTTGAAGACTTCTAGTCTGCTAGCTGCTGGAATGCAATATACCAGAACCAGAATGGCTTTTAGAAAGGGGAATTTAATAATTTGCTAGTTTCTCAGTTCTAAGGCCGAGAAAATGTCCCAATTAAAACAAGTCTATAGAAATGTCCAGTCAAAGGCATCTATCCAGGGAAAGATTCCTTGGTTCAAGAAGGCCAGTGAAGTTCAGGGTTTCTCTCTCAAGTGGAGGGGCACATGGCAAACACAGATTTTCTCTCTCATCTGGAAAGGCACATGGTGAACACAGTCAGGGTTCCTCTCTCATCTGGAAGGGCACATGGCGAACACAGCGTCATCTGCTAGCTTCCTCTCCTGGCTTCCTGTTTCACGAAGCTCTCCAGGAGGCATTTTCCTTCTTCATCTTCAAAGGTCGCTGGCTGATGGACTCTCCTTCTCATGGCTATGTCATTTTCTGTTCTTCTCTCTCTAAATCTCCTTCATTCTCCAAAATGTTTCCTCTTTTATAGGACTTCAGAAACTAATAAAGACCCACTCAAATGGGTGGAGACCTGTCATCATCTAATCTAGCATAACAACCATGCTTGATTAAATCACATCTCCAGGGAGATGATCTGAATACAGTGTCAAACATACAGTATTGAATAGGGATTATTCTGTCTTTATGAAATGGGATTTTGATTAAAACATGGCTTTTCTAGGGTCCATACAACCTTTCAAACCAGCACAAAGACTCATCTTGGTATCTAGATGTTGAACACTAGTCCTATATTCATCATGAAATATGTATGAATTAACATGAGTTGAATGAATTAATGAGTCTATGCCCTTGGAAATTATAATGAAATGTTTATATTAATATAACATTTAGTTCATTCTACAATCATTCAACAGAAATTTATTGAATGCCAACAATGTACCTAACAATGTGACAAACATTGAGGATAAGAAATTAATAACATGAGGTTCCTATGCCAGGAAAAACCTAGTCTAGAAAGTGATATTACAATTTAATGTAGCAAGTTACATAACTTAGTTATGCATAATATTCTACAGAAGCACAGAAAAGAGGGTGCTTCATTTTGTCTGAAGTGAGAAGGATTGACTTTTGTGCTGGACTTTGAATAATGAGCAAATGTTATACTTTGAAGGCAGCATGGAGAAAAGATAGTGAATAAAGTGAAGAAATGCCCTGAATACAGACACTATGTTGAAAAGATGACTTGAGGTCTTGATGATGCAAACTGGCAAGAAATGAAGCTAGTAGGTGAGAGTTAAATGGTAAAAGATTATTTTATTTATATGAAATAAGTATAGCCCAACAGATACAGCAAACAACCCCAGCAAAAATGTAACCATCTCTAGGGCCTCCATTGAAAATTATGCAGAAATCACAAAAAATGGCAATAAAAGAATGAAAATGAAATACAAAAAAATTATTATTGACACAAAAGAAATATTCATTTCATTGTTTTTTAGTGTATTTGTCCTTAATACAGTTATTGGTGTGTCCGTGTAAAATAAAAGCATAGTGAGAAATCAGCAGGATCCCCCTTTTGGTTAGGATGGCATTGGGATCCCATGGTAGGGCAATGGTTTCACTTGCAGAGTTTGGCTTAGAGAGAGAGGCCATATCTGAGCAACCAAAGAGGTCCTCTGGAAGTAACCCCTAGCCATACCTATAGGTAGGCTAAGCTTCTCCGCTTCATACATAAACTTCACAAGAGCAAGCCTCAAGATCAAGGGCTTGGTCTATTGATTTGGGTGTCCCTAATGTTTGACACAATATCAGCGGTTCCCCAGTGGTAAAGTTTAATAGTTCCATATATTTTCTCCCATCCCT
>PVIY010036532.1:0-25378 GCA_004026745.1 Myrmecophaga tridactyla | reverse complement strand
ATGAATAGAAAATATGGATAAGAAATATACAAATGATGGGGGAACAAAGTCTAGAATAAATTGAGTAGATGGGAATACTAGATGTCAGTGAGAGGGAGGGGTAAGGGGTATGGCATGCATGAGTTTTTTCTTTTTCTTTTTTCTTTCTTTTGCTGGAGAGATGCAAATGCTCAGAAAAATGATCATGGTGATGAATATACAACTATGCGATGATATTGTGAGCCATTGATTGTAACATGTATGGAATGTTTGTATGTTTGTTGTTTACAATAAAAATATTTTAAAAAAATTCTTGGAGGTAGATTTTTATCCTCCTGTCACAAATGAGAAAACCGAGGCCTGAGAGGCTCCACAGCTTGCTTCATTGATAAAGCCAGGATGCAGAGCTCCTTCTGAGTGCGTCCGAAGATGCTGTGCATTATATTATTATGCTATAAATCTTTTCTCATGAAGATTATCCTCAATAAACTATATAAAGTGAGATACAGATTCTGTCCATCATGAGCGCATAGATGAACTTTTCTTTGCAACTACTTTTATCAGTGAAGCAATCACACAAATCTGTCAGGAGCAGCTCACAGCTCAGGCTCTCTCGGGTGACACAGGCTTTTCACCACTGGCATAGCTGGCTGCGAGGACTTGGGCATTTAGACCCCTACCCCAGTGGGGGTGTTGTTTCTATGGCACACGACCCACTCGTCCTGCCCCCAGACCTCTGCCAAGGCCCCCTCATATCGCAACTGCAAGTGGGAAACAGCCCCATGGAATCTTCATTCTGCTTTAATTTTAAAACTTAATTAAATTATCTAGGAGACTGTACCTACTTCTTGGCATACAATTTATAGTTGATTAGGGCCCATTCTCTCTGAAATTGCATGCGACTTGTCTTTTGGAAGGTTAATTTCCTTTTGACTCTGTTATCTATTTTAGTGTTTTGAATATAGTGAAATCAAAACCTTTACCTTCGAGTTGCACAGATCTCAAGGGATTGTGGCTGGCACTGGCCCTGAGCTGACTGGGGACATTTCTGCAACAGTCTTTGGGGTGCTTGGTAGGACTTGGTGAGGGACACAGAGTCTATCTACCCTCTCAGTTGAACCCCAAATTACCTTTCCCTCATGGACGACGTCCTACATGACAGTGTGTGGCTTTCCTTTAATTGGCGCAAGTCATTCTTTCTTCTTTATTTCTTAATCTTCTTTGACAAGCACTTCTTGAAAGCACTAAATGAAGATATTTAGGGGCCTGAAACTCTGCAAAATCCGTGTTGTCCCCACCCCCTCAAACCATGTACTTCAAGATAATACAATGCTACATTATAAAATAGTAAGGAAGTTCAATAAAGTTATGATTTTCCCAGTGGCGACCAGTTCAATGCTTTTCTGAGGTATCAATTTCTTAGGAAAAATGCTTTGGGGGCGTCTTTGCTCATGCCCTAGGTGTAGAGAGCCTATTGTGAAATCCACCATTTGAGTGTCTGCCACAAATCACTCATCTTTACCAGTGACACCGAAAGGGTCAGTCCTCAGCCTCTGCCATCCAAGCACTTTTTCACAAATAAATATAGGAGAGTACAGGCACATAACATGTGCTGTGGCCACCTGAAAATGCTCAGAGTCTGCCTAGGGGATCAGCAAAACTGGTGCACCAGAAGAAGCTACAGAAAGGAGGTGACATTTAAATGGTCTTAAAGGTTGAGTGAGAATTAGATGCAAGCCACCAGAAAACAGCTTCCAGAAAGGTACTCTACGGTGAAGGTGCTAGTTTTGTTTGGAGCATGGGAAATAGTTTGGAATGGCGATAAATGAGAGCAGGTGGTGGAAAGTGAAAGTGAAAAGACAGATTTGGTCTTGACTGTTAAGGGTCTTCACTACCAGGCTAAGGGGTTTGTGTGTTACCTAGCAGCAGACTAGAGGTGTTGAAGACAAAAGGTCATAAATGAACTCTGAGTTTTGGATCACCTGGGCAGCAGGGTGGAAAATGGAGGGAAGTTGGGGGTCCTGGAGGCAGGGAGACTCGTGAGTCTGATAGACTATCTAACACATGATGCAGGCCTGGATTAGAGTTTAGGCAAAGTGGATGAAGAAGAAAGGAAGCTGGGGGTAGAATGGGGAGGGGGTGCATCCCACTGTTTACTGTGTGTGGATTAGGGGTCAGGAAGAAGATGCCAGAATAGCTCAAAGTTATTAGAACAGAGATGACAAGTAGATTTCATCTCAAATGCTAACCCAGGTTGATTGGCAGTGGCTGCCCAAGGCAGAGCAGTGAGGTGGAGAGCTGGCTTAGCCATCTTGCCACAGGCACAGAAAGAGCAGTGGCAGCCCCCTTGCCGGGTGTTTGTATTCCTTTCCAGACTAAATTAGTGGTTTGCCATGGGATAGGCCTTTGTCTTTAAATTCACGCTACTTCAATGCAGGTGGCTGAAGGATGCACTGACAGAGAAGTAGATTGGCGAACAATGCTGTATACTTACTAACGAAGGTTGTGCTGCTACAAAAAGGAACAATGATGTAAGGCATGCAATGACGTGAATGAACATGTGGGACATTTGGTGAGACAAAATAAGCCAGAAACAAAAGAACAAGAATGGTATGGTCACCTTTAGAAAATGCATATAAGAAAACAGGGGCCTATATTGTAAGCTTTTAGAGCAGACACATTAAGTCTGGAGTGGTGATTATTATTTCTGGATTTTGAGAGTCTGTTTTATAAATATAACCTGATATTTAGAGATAAGAATGAAGCTGAACAGGTTGGGGTTAAAGTAACTCAGAACATAGCGGTAAGGAAGACAGTGTCTATATTGTAGAACCACACGTACTCTTTGAGACCAATGGAAGAAAGGTTTATTTGATCTGGAACTGAAATTTTCTGTAGCGCATAATCTAATTCAACCTACCTGTATAGCTCATTTGAACAACTGAAACACAGGGAGCACAGAATGAGAAAAGGTCCTTTAATCCTGTATAGATTATTGTAATGCCTGGAAACATCCTAGAGTATATTAAGCAGATAATCAAAGAGTATTGGCAGAGTCCCCTGAGAGAAGGGAGAAAGAATATGGAATTATTAAACCTTACCATCAGGGATTCCCTGATACTGTGTCAGACTTTAGAGATACTCAAATCAATAGGTCACGCCCTCGATCATGAGGCTTACTCTTGTGAAGCTTATGTAGGTACCAGAGAAGCTTAGAGTCCCTATAGGCATGCCTTAGAGTTACTTCTGGAAGCCCTCTTTTGTTGCTCAGATGTGGCCTCACTTTCTCTAAGCCCAACTCTGCAAGTGAAATCATTGCCCTCCCTCCTACGTGGGACATGACATCCAGGGGTGAATGTCTCCCTGGCGAAATGGGAGAGGACTCCCAGGGATGAATCTAGACCCGGCACCGTGGGATCAACAATTCCATCCTGACCAAAAGGAGGAAAAGAAGTGTAATTAATAAAGTATGAGTGGTAGAGAGAGAGAGAGTTCAAATAGAGTCGAGAGGCTACTCTGGAGGTTGCTCTTACACAAGCTTCAGGTAGACCTTGCTACCTATCATAACCTGCCAACCCCCAACCAGGACCATTCCAGACAATCCTAAATAACACCTAGGACAATATAAAGATCCCACAAGGGTTCCAGGCACTTGAGTAACTTTCCAGAAACCTACAACCTCCAGATGGGTCCCTGGACCAGATAAGTCCTAAAACCTAGCCCAGCCTCTCCAGAACATCAGATAGTTCCATCTCCCTACCCCATATTACTGACAGACCCTTCCAATATGAAAAATTTAGATTTGCCATAGCCCAAACAACCCCAATGAGAGGTATGGAAAGATCAAAGGTGATGGTGGAATTATACTTAGAAAATAGGACTTAACAAATGAATGTGAATGTTGAATCATTAAATTGATATCTCTTCTAGTCTCCAGTATTTTAGAGTAGCTAGAAGTAAAAACCTAAAATTGTGAAATTGTAACCCATGTCAAAGTTTGAAATATGTTCTACAACTAATTGTGGTGCTATGCTTTGAAATTTATAGTTTTTTTGTATATATGTTATTTTTCACCAAAAAAGAAGGAAAAAAATTCTGCTGTGATGATAAAAAAGTATTTAAGCCCTCTAGCTTCTATATTCTGGAGCAGTTAGAAGGAAAAATATGGGAGGATCGTATGGTATCCCATGACAAACTCTGGGATCTGTCCTGTAACCACTCGTTGAAGAGTGCTTTGAAAACTTGCTTTTTTATTTCTTTGCTTTGTATATATGTCATACTATACAATAAAAAAAGTTAAAAATATTTCATGCCACTGTCTAATTATGATTTTATTGGTCACCTTTCTCATGAATGCTAAAGCTCAGAAGATGTTACAAGGTAATACAGAAGTAACACAGGAGCAGCTGCAAAGCAAAGCTAAAAGTGAGAATTATGGAATACTAAAAATATTAACAGAATAGGAAAATACATTATGGGTGGAGTACAACTAAACTCAGAACTACAGTTAAAACTTTTTCAGACAACATAAATGTAGGAAAACTTGGGGAAAAGTGTGATGAGTTCAAATTCTTAGATCTTTCGAAAATATTTGACTTAAAACTCTCTTAAAAAGTATAAACCTAATGATGGCTTAGTGGCAGAATTCTCACCTGCCATGCTGGAGACAGGTTGGATTCCAGGAGCCTGTCCATGAAAAAAAAAAAAGAATAAACCTGTGCTAATATGTTAGCTACCAGCCACATGTGGGCTATTGACTACTAGAAATGTGGCTCATCTGAATTGAGATACGCTCAATCATGAAAAAAGATTGTATGAAAGAAGAGTGCAAAATAATCTCAGCATTTCTTTCACTGATTGCATATTGGAACGATGATGCTTTGTCTATGTTGGATTAAGTATGTTGGAATGATATATTGGATTAAGTACAATATATTGTTAAAATCTCATCTGTCTTTTTATTTTTAAAAATGTGACTACTAGAAAATGTTAAATTACATATATGGCTCACATTTGTGGTTCACAGTACACTTCAGTTGAACTGTGCCAGGATAAACCTTCTAGAATATTGAGAAACAAAATATCTAGGAATAGTTGGTGGAAACATGCCTGAATTTTTTTTTGTAATATTGAAGACTTGTACTTGAAGACTCATTATGGCTATCTATTCTGGTTAGCCCTCCTTAAAGAGGCCCCCCAGGGTGGTTTCTTTCCTAGCCCCAACAGCATTTGCTGATGTCAGAGTCAGAAAAAGAGGTTTCACTGTTAGTTTGAGCCAAGTCATAGCAAAGAAACAGAAAGGGTAGCTTTGAGGCTACAAACCCCAGGATCTTTCTGCCACGACATACATGGTTGGGGATACCCTAATCTTACAGGGTATATATTTAAGCCTCCAGAATTGACTGTGCTAGACTAATATATTAACAATATTCAGCTAAAATTTATTTACCAGTTTTAGGAAAAGGAATGGCTATTCATTTTGTTTACAAAATTGAAACCATGTTGTGAAACACAGAAACATAACATTAAATGTATCAGAATTGAGGCAATTTCACATATTCAGAAAAAAAATGATCAAAAAAAAAAAAAAAAGAGGAAGCACTGTCTTTGGAGGCAAAAACCTATGGTGTTCCAAGGATGTTTCTCCTGCTTTTAAAATGGAAACTCTCCATTAGATGTTAATTCTGCAGTTTGTTTGTGCTACTGCTGCTCGGGGTGAATCACAGCCAGGGGATTTGGTTCCACTGTAAACAAGCAACAGCTTGCTCTCTGAGTGTTAGAAACAGCCAGCACGCATTAGCAATAAGCTGGGGAAATCTCCTAAAGGAAGGGCAGAGAGGCACAGTTTTTGAATATTGACTAATTTTTTTTAAATTTTGTTTTTTTATTGTGTTATTTTGGGTATCGGCTATTTATAGACTGTCCTATTCAGGTAAGAGTCCTTTTAAGGCTGAGCTCAGCCCCGAATTGGCCTTAGCGCTGTGCCAGAAGCCATTTCTCAGGGAAAACTAGGTCCTGCTCCTTTAAGTCTTCCCAAAGCAAAAGAAGTCCTCATCCAATCTTATCCATAAAGACGTTTGTGTTCAATCATTACTGTGGGTCAGGCATTGAGCTCCAAACTGCACATACCAACTAGGCTTTCTCTATGCAAGTCTTCAGACTTGGTTAAGATTCGATTACATATTGAAGATGAGGAAAATGAAGCTCAGAGAAATCACTGGTGTATCATACAGATATGCCTTTGGCTGCAGTTGGTGGCTTAAGCTGGTTGGGGTTTGTTTGGCTCATGGACATCTTGGGGAGACAGTCTAGGGTTGCTGTATAGATGCAAAGATCTCAGAGACTCACATTCTTCATGTCTTTCTTTGCCTTTCATAGTGTGTTGACTTTCTCACTATATGGCTGCCAGATTTCCAGCAGAAGAAGGAGGGACAGAGAGACAAAGGACACTGGCAACTCAGCCTTGTCCCTTTGAAACCAAATGTTGCCCCAGAATTCCAGCTAGTATGTCATTGGACAGAATTATGTCTCATGGCTACCTCTATCTGCAAGGAAGGCTAGGAAACAGTATTGTTATCTGAACAAATGATCTTAAGTAGAATTTTTTAATTTACTTATTTATTTTCAAGGAATAAGGAGAATGATTAGGCAAGTAACTACAGGACTTGCTTCTAGGGTGGTCTGATTCCAAAGTCCAATTCATGTCTTAAATCCTCTGCAGCCTCCTGAAGATCCTGTTTTATTTACCATATTCCCAGTGGCTGGCATATATCAGGCACCCAAAGTTTGTTAACTAAAGCACCACATTGAAATCCAACCAGGCAGAGAAGCTTTGATATCCTCCTGTGTAAGCACCTTCCTTATAACTCCTCATGGATTATAGTGAATGCAATGCCATCAGCTGCTGTTCAGTTGCACAATATTAAAATAGTCTCTGCTTAGGGAAATAAAAAAAAGGGCGGGGATGCTAAGCCTTACCACTTTGCTAAGTGATGTTTTAAAAGGTTTGGAGACCATTTATGTGAAAAGCTTTTCCTCACAGCTAGATATAGAAAACAATTCCACATCTGCTCTTGTCTCTTCCTCTATCTAAGCTTTTACTAATGTTTTCAACCCCAAAGACTTGCTTCCAACTCTTTGCTTTAAGTAGAAAGTTATTGGGGCTAAGCTTCACATTTCGGCCAAAATGACATTTTCTCCCTAGGAAATGTGGAATACCAGTAGATGAAATGAGAAATATTTTAGCAATTGGGAAATGAATGGGAGACTGTGAGTGAGCCTGCACATGTACACACACATAGACATGAGAACTGTAGAGGGAAAGGCTTTACCGGGATAGAGGGCTGAAGGGGAAGACATGGCATTGCAGTTCTAAGGAAGGAGTGCATACACTTTGTTATGAGCTACTGGCAATAAGTAGCTGTCAGTGTGACTTTCTTCTAGAATAGCGGTTGTTGTAGTTTGCTAGCTGCCGGAATGCAACACACCAGAGATGGGCTAGTTTTTAATAAAAGGGGATTTATTTCGTTAGTTCTTCAGAGGAAAGGCAGCTAACTTTCCACTGAGGTTCTTTCTTACGTGGGAAGGCATGGGATGGTCTCTGCTGGCCTTCTCTCCAGGCCTCTGGGTTCCAACAACTTTCACTGGGGTGATTCCTTTCTGCATCTCCAAAGGCCTGGGCTGAGCTGCGAGTGCTGAGATGAGGTATGCTGAGCTGCTTGGGCTATGCTAAGTTGAGTCTCTCATTTAAGCACCAGCCAATTAAGTCAAATGTCATTCATTGCAGCAGGCACGCCTCCTAGCCGACTGCAGACGTAATCAGCAACAGATGAGGTTCACGTACCATTGGCTCATGTCCACAGCAACAGAACTAGGTGCCTTCACCTGGCCCAATTGACACCTGAATCTAACTACCACAGTGGTGGAATCCATCATAAGGAAAGACATGGATTGGTCAGACTCTCCGGGGCAGTCCCAATTTTAAATAATTTATTTCTGTTGCAGAGAAAATGTTTGATGATACGTCCTGATCTATCATGTGTGAAATACAACATTTTGCTATGAGCTACTGGCAATAATGGGGAAGCTTTCTAATACAACGGTCTAAATTCCTTTAGGTTCAGCATCTGTGAGTAATTAAAAACGGAGCTGTCCCTTCTTCTCTGCTTTTTGTTTGGTTTTGCATTCCCATTCTGTATAATAAGTTTCCAGGAGTGAAAGCCACGTTTCCAATCCAAGGCATTTCTTTAGTTCAGACCACAGAACTTGAGGTGCTCTCAAGGCCAGCCAGTTTTTAAAATTGGGTGTGTTCTGTACTTACTGATGATTAACAAACACACGAAGTTCATTTTATATGAAATAGTTGCATCTGGTTATAGATATGTTAATCAAACAGATGCAGTTATATCTTTTCACCGAAATAAACTAAGCCAAGGAATTATTTTACTTTGTAAGTATTGTCAGTAATTGCAGAAAGTTTGAATTTTATCATATAAATAGCATACATTTAGTTCAACTCTGCAGCCTGCTTGGCTAATAACTGGGAATATTGCAGTCACCATAAACAATAATTGTTGCATTAATTTATGCCCCCTGGTCAACTATATAAATCTTTTTTTTTTGAATCCTGTATGGTGGGGTCACATTTCATTATTTTTTCCATGCTAGTATCCTGTTATTGCAGCACCATTTGTTGAATTTTTTGTTTGTTTGTTGGCTTTTTCTTTGTTTATTTTGCTTGTTTGTTTGTTTTGGGACATGCATGGGCTGTCCCAATCGAACCCCAGTCTCCCATATGTCAGGGGAGAATTCTACCACTGAATTACCCCTGCACCCCCTATAAATCTTTGATATTTGCTTCTGATTTTATACAACCTATGACTTTTTTATTAAATATTTTTATTGTGAAATATAACATATACACAAAAAAGTAATAAATTTCATAGTACATTGTAATAAATAGTTGTAGAACAGATTTCAGAGTTTGGTGTGGGATACAGTTTCATAGTTTCAGGTTTTTCCTTCTAGCTGCTCCAAGACACTGGAGAAATTTGTCATGATATTGACAAATATTAATATAATGATTTTGCAGTCATGCTCATTTGTTAGAGCCTATCTTCTCTCTTATAACACCTCCTTCTCCTTTGACCCATCTCTCAATTTTTAGGGGTATTTGGGCTACGCCCATTCTAACTTTTTCATATTGGAAAGAAGTGTTGATAATATGGGATAAAAGGATGGAACTAGATGATGTTCTTGGAGAAGCTGGCCCCTCTGGGTTTCAGGGCTTATCTGGCCTTGGAACCATCTAGAAGTAGAAGTTTCTGGGAAGTAACTTCCAGAAACCTTTGTAGAATCTCAGATAGAGCCCTAGGTTTTCTTTAAGGTTAGCAAGAATGGTTTTGTTTGGGGTTTGACAACCATGTGTGTTAGTTTGTAAGCTGCTGGAATGCGATATATCAGAACTGGAACAGCTTTTAGAAGGGAATTTATTAAGTTGCAAGTCTACAGTTCCAAGGAAGTGAAGGTACCCAAATTAAGGCACCAACAAGAGGTTACCTTCACTCTAGAAAGGATGATGGGTCAGGAACCCCTCTGGCAGCTGGGAAGTCACGTGGCTGGCATCTGTTGGTTCCTTGCTCCTGGGCTCTGTTGCTTTCAGTCTCTGTCCATGTGGAGCTTCCTCACTTTACTCCTCCAGGGCTGGCTCTCATCTCTTGGCTTCCCTTGGCTCTCTCCAGGTTCTGGCTTGCTTAACATCTCACGGGAACATCTGCTGGGCTCCAAGGATCTCCAAACATCTGTGTCTCTGTTCTCCATGTGTCTGCGTCTGTGTCAGCTCTGCTGGGAAGTTACTGTTGGCTCTGAGGCTTCTGCCATTTCTCACTCTCCCCAAAATCTCTCCTCTTTTAAAAAATTCCAGTAAACTAATTAAGACCCACCTGAAATGTGTGGAGTCACATCTCTATCTAATCAAAGGTCACATCTACAAGTGGGCATGCTAAATCTCCATGGAGATAGCTAATTGAAAGTTTCCAGCTTACAGTACCAAATCAAGATTAAAAGAAATAGCTGCCCCCACATGACTGAATCAGGATTAAAAATGGCTTTTATGGGGTACTAATATTTTCAAACTAGCACACCAGGGTAATTAGCAATATCTGGCCGAAGTTTATGGAACAGTAGCCTCTTGTACAGCCGTTGGACACTATTTGAACTCTCTTAGCCTCTGATACCTTATTTTGTTCATGTCTTTCCCCCTTTTGGTCAGAAGGATGTCAATCCCATGGTGCCAGGGTCAGGCTCATCCCTGGGAGTCATCTCCCATGTTGCCAGTGAGACTTTCATCCCTGGATGTCATGTCCCACGTAGTAGGGAGGGTAATGATTTTCCTTGCAGAGTTGGGCTTAATTAGAGTGAGAGAGAGGCCACATCTGAGCAACAAAAGAGGTTTTCTGGAAGTAACTCTTATGCATAGCTATAGGTAGGCTTAGCTTCCCTACTACAGAAATAAGCTTCATAAGAGCAAGCCTCAAGATCAAAGGCTTGCAACTCAGTGGGTGAACTCACTGCCCCCCCCACTACATGGGCCATAACTTCCAGGGGGTGTAAATCTACCTGGCAGTATGGGACAGGACTCCTGGGCTGAGCCAGGACCCAGCATTATGGGATTGAGAAAGCCTTCTTGACCAAAGGCAGTGGGGGTGGAGGGGGAGGAGAGAAATGAGACAAAATAAAGTCTCAGTAGCTGAAAGATTTCAAACAGAGTCAAGAGATTATCCTGGAGGTTATTCTTATGCATTATATAGATATCCCTTTTTAGCTTATGGTGTTTTGGAATGGCTGGAGGGAAGCGCCTGAAACTGTTGAACTGTGTTCCAGTAGCCTTGATTCTTGAAGAGGATTGTGACTCTGTGATTGTGAAAACCTTGTGTCTGATGCTCCTTTTACCCAGGGTATGGACAGATGAGTAAAAAATAAGGATAGAAAATAAATAATACAAGGGATAAGAGGTAAAAAAAAAAAAATTGGATAGGTGGAAATACTAGTGGTCAATGAGAGGGAGAGGGTAGGGTATGGTATGTATGAGTTCTTTTTTAAATTTCTTTTTCTGAGTGATGCAAGTGTTCTAAAAATGATGATGGTGATGAATACACAACTATGTGATGATATTGTGAGCCATTGATGGTACACTGTGGATAGAGTGTATGTGTGTGAAGATTTCTCAATAAAAAAATATATGTAAAAAAAGATCAAACTTGGCTTATTGACTTGGGAGTCCCTAATGTTTGATACTGTATCAAGGGTTTCCTCGCTGGTAAAGTTTCAAAGTTCCATATTTTTTCTCCCACCCCTCAAGGGACTTTTCAGTACTTTTAAATTATCTTCCCAACATACTCTGGGATGTATCCAGGTATTACATTAAGCTATACAAAATTACAAGCCCTCATTCCCATTCTGGGTTCCATGTGTATGGGTGATTTAAATGAGCTATCCAGAATGGTTGAGTTAGATTATGTGCTATGGAAAATTTAGGTTTGGGACAAAATAACCTCCTTTTCCTTGGTCTCACAGAGTAGGTAAAGTTTTAAAATAGATACAATGTCCTCCTTACCCCTGCATTCTGGTTTACCTTAGTCCCAAACTGATTGACTTTGTTCATATCTTTAGTTAAAGCCCAATCTCTTTCAGTTTCTTTAACAGTTGTTGTATGTAGCAATGCTGACTTTCAGACCTGCAGAACTCCTACTCTAAGTATTATGGGTCACACAGATATCCAAAGTTCCAGGGAGATATCAGGTTATACGTATATAGCCCAGCCTCTCAATATCTACAAATAGCAATTACCACTCCAGACTAAACGTGATTGCTATAAGAGCTTAAAATCTAGGCCCTAATTTTCTTGTAGATATTTCTAACAGAGACCATACAGTATTTGTTCTTTTGTTTCTGGCTTATTTTGCCTCATGTAATGTACCCAAGTTTCATTCATGTCATTGCACGCCTCATGACTTTGTTCCTTTCTGTAACTGCACAACATTGCATCCTATTTGTACACCACAGCTCACCATTCTACTGCTCGGTCAATGAATCCTTTAGCCATCTCCATCCATTGGGCATAACGGATAATGTCCAAAGTCAACAATGACAACCTATGACATTTTAAACTTAAAAAATGCTTTTCCAACAGAGCATGAAAAATGCCATTTTGCTTAATTTATAAGATAATAAAAATTTACCCCTTGGTCTTTTTTGCCCTTCTTCCGCCACTCCCTCAAAAAACAAAAACAAAAACAACAAAACAAAAAAACCTCTGGCATTTAAGGACTTTGACTAAAATCCATATTTTAAAAGTTGCTACAGTGTATGAGGCTTTCTTTCTAAGGGGTGGCTGAAAATTACAACGGACAAGACTAAAAAGGTCTTTGAGTCAGTGCTTAACCTCTAGTTAGCCAGCTCCAAAATGCCAGTTTGGGAGTATTTCTGCAAATTGGCATATGGCTAATAGTTTCTGAAGAATCTCTTCCGATAGAACAATGCCATCTCAACACAACTCTCATCCATCATCCTAGGGTGGGCTCAAATGCAACTAGTCTGTGGGAAATGTTTTCATTTCCTATTGACTGGTTGTGTACTTCCCTTGTGTTAATCCCTTGTTAATGGACACTTTCTTTGAGCCAGCTGAGATTGGGGTTGTGTTGTCTTTGTGATTCTAGCAGATTTTATTACTTGGATATCTTTGTTTTCATTATTTTGAGATTTTGGGATTTCGTCTGTTTCATTGATATTGATTCTCTCTGTTAGAGATGGGCTGGCCTCTCACTGTTTCTGTTTGCGTTTGATCTACAAACAGTGGGAGGGAATCCTCAGGCTACCAATGCTTCAGTTCTGTGCTTCAGCTGGGAAAGGCACGGTAAGAGCCATTAGCAGCTTTACCAACAGAAAACAGACAAACCGGGTTTAAATCTAGATAGGAGACTTGTACTTTGTCATTTAAATGACCTCAGGTCATTGTTTTAGGGCACTAATTTTAGAGGGCAATGTGGAATTTTCAAGAGCCCTGGCAATCGCTTTCTGAGAAACCCAAGGCAAAGTACAACCCTGTTAGTTGTTAGCTCTAACTGCTTCTGATGTGTGACTTTGGGGAAGTAATTTTAACTTTCTGGTCTCAGTTTCATTATCTCTAAATTATTTCTCTCATTCCCTCCCCCCTTGATTAACAGATGGAAAGGAAGTAACATTTATTGAGCAGTTACTACAATAACAAGTTTAAATACTTTATCTCAACGATATATAATTATTTCCCATAGCAACAATCCTGTAGGTGAATATGATTATTTCATTTTGTAGGTGAGAGAACCAAGTTAAAATGTAGGAATATATTCTATGCTATATCAATCCATGCTGAGACGAATTATAGTTATGTAGCTTGTGATTTAACTGCTTGGTATGGGAAAGGGTGCCTTCTTTCTCCATTAGGAGGGGAGAAACCTTGTCTGCCAAACACCCACCCCAATGCTAGATCATAAATAAGTGCCTGTTCTTTTAGGTCACGTAGTAGTTTATGCTATGTGAGGACAAAATATCTCCTTGATAGGGCCCCAAGCATGTGGTTCCTGGAATTCAGAAGGCAGTCATTGTGTGGTTGCATGCAGGCACCAGGCGAACTTTAGATGGCAGTGAACAGGACTTTGAAAGCCCTCCACTGGGGATTGTAGGTATTTGCTGCCTTGTCATCCAACTAAATGTCAATAAGGTGCTCCTTTCTGCTCCATTTCTCCCAGGATCTCAACCCTTCTTTTGATAGAAGGATGAGTAGCTGTTCATTGTCCTTCTTTGGTGACTTCCCATTTTTCTGCACTGCCTTGTCTATATTCTATTCCCTTCTAGATATTCATTAAGTCTTTTATTTATTACATTTATATTGAGCTTCTAGTATGTGCCAGGCTCTCTACCAAGTCCCAATGCAATAATGTCCCTGTCCCAACAATAATGTGCATCAGAATCGCCTGAGCACATGTTTTAAAAACTAGATTTCTACCCCAGCCCCTTTCCTTATTAAAATGAAGATTCCCAGCACCCACCCCAGTCCTTTGCATTCAGAAGAGCTGGCTGGATGAGGGTGAGAATCTGTGTTTTTCAACATGCCTCTCAGATGGTTCTGATGCAGGTGATCTGGGAAACTCAATTTGAGATGCTGTCCCATGGGGTACAGAGAGAGAACTCATAGGTAGCCCATGAGCCCAGGGGGAAAGACAACGGTGACCTGTAATAAAGAACGATGGAAAGTAAAGAACAGGGCCAAGGCATAGGGCATCTGGCCAGGGAGCCAGTAGGGGTTAGTCTGGCCCATGCTCCACTCACTGACCTTGGACCCTGTCCTCTTAACTAGCCCATATGGGCTAGTCACAGGCTTGACGGAGAGTCACCCCAATACTAGGGTAAGAACAGTAGAACATGACTTCCTGTTCCCCAAACCAGTTTGGGCACTTGGGTGCTCGGTTTCTTCTGTCTCATATATTGTTGTCCATCTGGAGAATTCCATCGAGTCTTCAACATTCAATTAAATATGTCACCTTCTGGGTAAAGTCTTTCCTGATCCCTGCAAAGCCGTGTTGGTGCACCCTTCAGGCTCTTGGGGCATTTTGTGCCTGCCTCTATTTGCTCCAGAGCAGGCAAGGCCTCTCAATCTGTGTCACCAATGCCTCTCCAGGGACTGGCACAAGGCAGGCACTCAAAAAAATCTTTGTTGAAAGGATGCCTGGGGGAGGGAAGAGGCGACCACTGGATCCCTTCACAAAGGTAGGCATATTTGGAGGCAACAGAAGTGAAATGAGAAGATATTCCACCTCCCCCAGCATAAGGTACAAAAATCACTCCCTCCAACCTTAATGCAAGAAGGGTGAGGAGCAGTGAGAGGTGAGCATCTCACTGCGAGGACCACTGCATCTAATAAGCCAATGGATAGTTCCCCCAGGGATTCACTGTCCCAAAGACGGGGGGGGGGGGCAAAGACAGAGCTGCACAGCAAACAAAGTATGTAAGTGTAACAATTGTATCAGCTAACACAAAGCGTTGTGTGCCCCACCCTTTTCTAAGCACTTCATATGTAGTTACTTACACATTAGCCCTATTTTACAGATGTGAAAACAAAGACACAGAGTGCTTAGTTAATTTACTAAAGGCTACAAAGCTCAAAGTGGCAGCAATGTGATTCAAACCCAGGTAAGCTGGCTCCAGTGTTTGTACATTGAACCATTATGCTCTAGTGGGTTCTCTATTAATCCTGGAAAACATTCCTTTAATGGCAGAAGAAGTGGAGGGAAGAAGCTGCAAGACTCAAATGTTTTCATTTTGCTAGATTTTCAGATCACTGAAAATCACTGAATTTCATTTGCCGCCCATTTGCAGCCATGACTCATCGTCATCCTCAGGTATTTAATGCCACCCCCAATTCACTAATTTGAGACTTTTAGAGTTCAACATTTTTGCTTACCTCTTCAACATGAGAAAGCAAACTGACCATACAGAATCTTTTCCAGTACTTTAGATGATTTTATAAAATAAATTATTTTAGCTATTTAAGCCTAAATAATTTTCAGTGATAATTGCTTAATGCTCTCCGCTGAGCTTGCTTGGCTCTACTCCTTTCATTGCTTCAAGGTACTCATTGAAAAGCATTTAAAATTATTGCTTAGAATGCTTTTTCCCTCAACCAAGAGTAAAGGGTATTATATGCATCCAATACCCTGTTAGCTCACCTTTTCCTTTAACTTTTCAGAAGTTACTCTGTGCTTAATATTTGCAAGCAGTGGCATAAAGGGAAAAGCTTAGATGTTGATGATTTCTTCAGGAATCAATGCAAGTGAGCTCAGGGCAAACTGGCAGAGCACAACACTGCAGAAAAAAACCCTTAGGAAATCCAGAAAGGAGATGCTTCCTCAAGTAGCCTTGGCTAGGAGTGAGATAGGGGTAGGGGCAATAGAGGACACTCAGATGGGCGGTCTGCTGCCAGAGCCTACAGCAGATGGCTGTCCCCTACCAGCTCTGCACATTCTTTTGCAACAGCAACGAAGAAAACAGAGATCTTGAGCTTTTACTTTTATGAGGAATTGCATATTAACTCTGAGGCATCTCTTAAATAATGATTTAAGGAAAGAGGGAGGAAAGGAAGGGACGGATGAAAAGGAAGGAGGGAAGCAGAAAGCAGGCAAAAATCAACAACCCACCAACACAAAATCAACAATCCACCAACCCAAGCACCCAAAGATGGCAGAAAGAAATGGCAACCCTCCTAAATTCTACATATCATCTATACTGACCATTAATTTTGTCAACAGAGATGACAGTTTGTATTATATTTTTTTGTTTCATTTAAAAAAATTTTTTAGTGTTTAAAGAGATGATAGATTCTCAATCTAAACATTTTCTGGGGATGGGTTGAGAGAACAAGGATGATTTGGGGCTCTTCTAAGAAGCACGATGAAATAAAACATGCCAAACCTGTCTAAACGTATCTCCTTGAAATAGACAAAATATTTCATGTCTGGTGAGGAGGTGGTGTTGGTGAGAGCTGCATTTAGTACTCTATAAACAAAGTTCTAACAAAGAAATCCCAGACTGTGTCCATCCAAGGATCCATCTATCCCAATATGTATGCATTAGTCTTATATTATCTATAGTGAAACTTCAAAGGTAAGTACAGAAGTTGCTTCTCTAAAATTGTCATCACATATTACAGACGCTCCCTTGAGACAAGATGCTATTTACCTCTAGTATCCATTCTCTCTTTCTTCCTTTGTAATAAGAACCTTGATTTTTAGTGAGGCACATTGTCACCTGGTCCAAAGAATATACTCCTCATTCTCACATGCAGCTGGTCAAATGATGAAATTTTGTTAATGACATATAAACAGAAATGCTGTATGTACTTTTGGAAAGTGTCCTCAAAGGGAGGCATTGTGATCTTTTTTTGCTTCTTCTTGTTGATTGGAAAGTAAACATGATGGCTGGAACTTCAGCAGCCACACTGGAACATGAGGTGACACACAAAGTATGGCAGAGCAGCAAGCTAGAAAGTACTTGGTCCTTGATAACCATGGAGCTGCTTTATCAGCCTTTACCTGCCTTTGCCTGAGTTCTTTGATGTTAGAAAGAATGAAACCTCTATCTCATCACTGTTAGGTACTCGTTCTTTATTTTGTTTTGTTTTGTTTTTGGTCATTTTTGTTATTATTTATAGTCAAAGCTAATCCTAACAGATACACCTCCCTTTTATAATTCGTTGTGTTTCTGTTAGCTATTAATTTCCTTTTAGGGGGAAGCTAGACCTAGAGACCTGGAACTTAGGAACATACTGATAACTGAGATATATCTAATAGCCCCTTTGTTTTCTGTTTTTTTTTTTTTTGCATGCAAATCTATAAAACAATAGCAACAACAAGCTCAATTAAATTTGATGGTCAAAGAAAGAAGACATAAAAGGAGAAAACAAATCTGAATAAAAGAATTTTTCTGAAGGAGTAAAAGCTCCAACAACTTAAAATTCCCCTTCTTTTCCCCCAAATGAGGAAAGCATTCTGCTATTTTGATGTTTAGTAATGAAAATGGCCAACTGATCTTCTGGTTCCCAGCAATAACTGACATCAGTCCTATTATTTCAAGACTTTTTTTTTTTATCAGTTCAACCCAGCTGCCATTTCTTCCTGCACTCAGTGAATCGAAGCCCTCAGCTGGTGTGCATCACACTTTTAGATGTGTGAAAAACTGATATCCAAAACATAAAATCACCATTGCTTTCTCTCCTGAGACCACACATGTGATCCAATACCTACATTAGAGCTGTCAGGAGCATGCTAGCTCAGAGTTAGGAAAATAACCACATACCATATCCCAGACACAAGATGTAATTCCTTAAAACATTTCCGAAAAGCATTTTACACTTTCTTCAAGTCAGTGGATGATTGAAGCAACACACTGACTCACCCCTAGGAATGGACTTTCAAAAAAATAAAAAGCCCAACACAACGACACAATCATCCATATTGTTGGCATGTCTTTAAAAAGATAATTGATGGGTGGGCCACGGTGGCACCGTGGCAGAGTTCTCACCTGCCATGCTGGAGACCCGGGGATCGATTCCCGGTGTCTGCCCATGTTTTAAAAAAATAAAGAAAAAATTTTACTAAGGCATTCAACTTGCTTTTCATAGAAACAACAACCCTTTTTCTTCATGTTCACATTTCATCAGTATACATAATATTTAATTAAGGTACATAATTAAAATAACCTGGAATAAACAGGTTTAGGAACAATCCTGAGGAGCTTGGAGGTATTGGACAGAACCAGTAGGAGTAGAATGCATGAGCTCAGCTACTGGTGCTGAACTTCCAGTTCGCCCTGGACCTTAGTCAATATGTTCTACAGATGGAATGGAGTGTCACCTAATCCACTGAGTCAGGTAAGTGGGGGCAATTGGAAAGCTCTTCTGCAAAGCAGAAGCCCCTAACTCTCACTATGGGTTATACTATGTCATGCTTCCCTTTTCTTGTGCCTAGTTTCTTTAAAAAAGGAAACCAATTATCTCTGAACATCTCCCAGTGCTTTCTAAATGGCTTTCCCAAGCCTGCTTTCTCACTCAGTCCACACCATTATAGCCTAGAATCTTCTGTACGCCCACCCCTTTAAGGCTATTTTGAGGTTGCCTTTCTTACTTTAACTTCCTGGGAAATGGGAATCACCCTCCTCCAAGTGTGAATGCCAGCTGTGGGGCTTTTACAGAGAGCATCTCTCAGTCCTCCAGACTGGTTGCTGGGTTGCATTTGTCCTTTCCAAGGTTCTAGGATTTTCAGATGCCTATTAAATCTTCTGCAACAATCAATTCAAATGCACAAGTTTGGCTATTCAAATTACTTTTTCCAAAAGTGCTTTAAAATGCATTAAGTTATTAATTGCCTGCTGGCACTTTAATCAAATGGGAAAAATTGACATAGCCAGAGGCATGTATTTTTGTGGAAAGGAAATTTATTTAAGAAGAAACAGCAGCTCTTACTGCTTAATTTAAACTGAGAAAACTGTGGAAAATCAACTGCTATGGAAAATTAATAAAACATTTCCAGCTGCAAACAGTGACTAATTGTACAAGATGAAGACTGCCCGGAATTAATAACTTGCAGTCTTCTGTGTGAAGAACCCCCCACCACTTCAATTTACTGGGAGATTAAATTACTTCTAAGTTTGCCATATTAAAACAGAACATGAATAAAACGTTAGAGAACGCACATCTATTATTTACCGTCTGTGATATGGATATAATTATTTCCAAACAACTACAATGTGACGTGACCAGTAATATCTAAATGACTCTTTTAGCAAGAGAATCTAACTGCAACCTTTTCACGCTAAAGACAAAAAAAAATTCCTTCTCTTATTTCTAAAGTAATGAAAAATGACCCCTCATGGAATTCTTCCATCCCTGCCCCAGCTGACATGTGAACCATGCTCAGTGTCTCCTCTTAGACCTCCTCTCTGCACCACATATTGCTTTGGGAGAAAAACCTCAGCCACTCATTTGCAAGCACTGATCTTAAATGGAAGGCTGATCCCGCAGCCCAGAGGAAAGCATTGTGGACGCTTGATGGCTTCCCCTGCTGCCTGGTGTGACCGTGGAGCACGTGTGGATAACAGAGCAGATTCTTATATGGGAAGCAGCCTGAAGGCTGGAAGGCTTTCCTGAGGAAACAGGGGTCCATTCACAAGGGACATCCATTAGCGTAAGCCCGGGTAGCATGGTGCCCCTCTAATCTTGCTCAAGACATTCCTTGTCCTTGTAGTTCCTGGTTTCTTCAGCGATAAAATAAGGAGTAAATGACATGAAAAGATGTTATTGCATTTGTAACTTGGTTAACAGGATTGGATTAGTTTCTTGCCAAAGAGCCAATTTTCCTTGTGCACTCTACTCTTTGAGGTCCCAAGAAGAATGATACTGCAAGAAGTTGAGTCGGTGACCAGAAGTTATCTGCTCAAGTGAGGGGGCTAAATAAAAAAAAAAAAAATCCAAAAACATAAGAAATGCACTGTGTGGAGTGATGGGATTTTTTTTAAAGGTTTTGTTTGGTTTTTCATTTGTTTTTAAAATTTTAGCGATTAGAAAGCAACTCAAGAAACCAAGAGAGAAGAACCAATGTGATGTGTAGGCTAAGGAAACCATATCAAAGATGGAAATTTTCTCAGCGGAGAGGCACTGCCTCCTTTGGCTGTTTTATCCCTCAGGGTACCCACAGAGAGCACATTCAGTCTCTTGCTATTTGATAGCTGGCAGGAAGGTCCAAGTATTGGCTTGGAGAGAATAAACGCCATTGTTTAGAAATGCAGAGGCTTAACTTGAAGCATAACTGGTTTGGGGTTTACCACAGAAGTTTATCTGGACATATCATTTGATTTCCAGGTTTTAAATGTAATTCGAAACAACATCTGGCCACACAGCCCTCCACTGTGTGACACAGAGAGACTTTATCTGCCAGAAAATGCCATTCAGGCTTAATGCTGTCGAAGTGAACTGTATAAACTGGGGCCTTCGTTGAGGCGCTGAAGCATTACTGCCTCTCAAAGGAGAAAAGGTGAGGCCTGGTACCTCCAACCTGTTGCTTAGCAAGAAACACTGCAGGCGGTCCCTGTCTATTTGGGTTCATTTTGGTTTTTCATTTTTAGAAACACTTAAGACTTGCAAGAGCAGGCCAAGCCTTATCAATAGGCCAAGGGGGCAGTGCAGACACCACTGCACTCGATGCATTAGGGGGAAGGTTGTCCTGACTGGAGAGGGCCCTCCTCTCCCTGCTGGTGGACACGAGACCTTCCTGCAGAACTTGAGCTATTCCCACAATGGGAAAGACAAAGCTTAGGCTCCCAATGCAAATACCCCCAAGAGAAGAAATGAATTGATTAATTACCTTGGCAAAGAATAGCTGATGATAATTTTAAGAATCAAGTCTACTGTTTTAATAACTTTTTTTTTGCTTGGGCAGGCACCGGGAATCGAACCCGGGTCTCCGGCATGGCAGGCGAGAACTCTGCCTGCTGAGCCACCGTGGCCCGCCCTTTAATAACTTTTTAAATGAAGAAATAAACAGTTATAAGTTATAGGGGAAGAAACTTATTTTGGTAGCGCCTATAAACCCTCCTAATTTCTCTATCTTATGTGTTTGATTTTTCCATTTCTCTTCTTTCTTTATGATTCGGAATGATTTTTAAAATGTCTTAGGAATGTGTAAGGGATCTAAATTATGTTTTGCTTTGTTTTTTTTTTTGTATGCTGTATAGCGGGGGTCACATTTCATTGTTTTTCCATGTGAGTATCCCGTTAGTGCATCACCATTTGTTGAATTTTTGTTTGGTTGGTTGGTTTTTTGCTTGTTCTACTTGTTCGTTTGCTTTTCGGGAAGTGCACGGACTGGGATTCAAACCCAGGTCTCCGGCATGGCAGGCGAGAATTCTACCACTGAACTACCCTTGCACCCCCCTAAATTATGCTTTGAATCCTCATCCTTCTCTAATTCTGTGGGATAATGTGCAGGGTTGAACTTCACAGTGCAGTGCTAAGGTCTTTGTTCTATTATGGGGCTAATTATCACCGTAAGTCATTATAAGATAAGAAGTCACAAATACATTAGTAATGGCAAAGATCTGAGTGGCTAATAGAGTGTACATGCTTGGATAGGGGTATATTCTCACAAAGATGTCTTTACATTTCGGTAATTAAATGTGTCATAGTAATTGCACGGCCCTTTCACAAAACCGTGCAAACAAACAAATGAAACAACACAGGAACTTTTCCTCTTGATATCAGATGAGAACTGATTGCATAATTACATTACCTGGATAATTAAACGCAAATTTAGTAGCTCAGAACGGTAGAATATTGCGGTTTCATTTTCTAATAGAATTACCCTGCCTTTGGTGTAGGATTCTTGCTAAGCATTGGAGATCTAATTACTTTAGTGACATGACATTAACTCCCCAGGGACCTTTCCATGGAGAAAAGGCTTAGATTAAAAATGACTCAAGGGGCTCCTTTCTCATTTCATTACTGGGATCCAAAGCACAAGAATTAGAGATGTGAGAGATCTATTAGGCTTTCTTCTCTCTTATTTAGGGGGCAGGAGAAGAGTGCTTCATCAGACATTGTTCTTTTGGGTTTGGTTAGGCCCAATTTAGATAATAAAGAGCCATTTTTCCTATGGAAGACATTGTTGGGGGGAGTCCTTCACCAGCCCCTCAAAGCCCAAATCTTCACGGTCTGTAATGATGATCTGAGGACCCCCTTGTATGCCAAGGTACGGGGCACTTGCATGGCTGCGTTCCTGACAGAATGATAATTTATGCATGTCAAAAATGATTTTGATAAAGGCAGACCTAAAACAGGAATATCATCACAGTAAGGGTCATCTTTGAATTCTCAGAAAATAGAACTCTGTGAAGTAGTTCCAAAAACATCAATATTTTGTTTGATAAATAAGACATGGAAGCCACTTTGGCTGGTCAGAGCCGAAATATTTTCATGGCTGTTTTAGCTTATACCAGCTTTGATTCTCTTTCTGAAAATGTTTTGGGTATGCATGCAGAGAAACAGCATCCATTGCCTTGACCAACGCGCATGGCTGGGCAGAGCAAGTGTCTTCAACATTTGCAGTCTGTGTCAGTTTGTGTTCATAGCTCCTGTATCTGCAGTCATCTGGAGGTCAGGGGGCAGTTTTGCTGATGTTGGTTGGGCTTGCTCATGTGTCTGGGCTTTGGCTGGCTGTAGGCTGATCTAGGCTGGAGTGGCTGGAAGGACTCAGCTCTGTTCCATGTGTCTCTCATCCTGCAGTGGGCTAGCCTCGGCATTTCCTATGGTAATGGCAGAAGAGCAAGGGACAGCAAGCTCAATGCACAAGTCTATTGCAAGACTCTGCGTGCATCATATCTGCCAACATTGTGTTGGTCAAAGCAAGTCATGTGACTGAGCCCAGTATCAAGGGTGGCATAGGCTAATCTGCCTATGACAGAAGGGCAAAGTCTCTTAGCAAATGACATGGAACAAGGAAGGATGAAACATTAAGGTCATCATTGCCATTTACTACACAGTCCAGCTGGCAACTTTGAAATTTCCCTTTTCTTTAATCTGGAAAAAGTCCCCTCTATTAGACAATCCCTAATCCTGGAGTAAGTTGACAAGTAAGACATTAAATGGGATAGTGTAGGAAAAAAATCATGCAATGTCTCCATTATCTCTGAGTCCTTTAGTCACCGCTAAAATTACTAATTAGAAAGATCATTCTTGGATGCAACTGATCTTAGATTTTCATCTTTATTAATCAGAAGCATTTTTTATTAAGGAAAGCTATCAGACAAAGAGCTTCTGAGGTATTTGGGGGAGCTCTATGAAGAGTGTCTTACAGCTAAAAATGGGGTGAAGGTTGCTCTGGGGGTAGAGTGAAGTGTGAAGTGGGAGGAGATTGTGAATGATGTAGGAAGGAGGCAGGTAGGGGGTGTATTGCTTGTGGGAACTTATTCCTGTGAGTTGGGCTCAGACTTCACATTGCTCACTCCATCTGGGTCCTAAGATTTCACAAGGAAAATGCTGCATTTTCCTCATGACCCCAATAAAGTTACAACTACTGGTAGTGGGGGTTGGGAAGAAGTGACTGGCAGTAACTTTATATTTCCATAAGGACTCCAAAAGTTTTTCGTTAACAATTGCATCAGAAAGGAGGGCTTTTAATATCATATATATTTTAATGTGAGTTTTGTGTTGCCTTTGAAGATTTGCAGAAGATACTTTATAGAAAATAACTTTAGTTTTAAAAAGATAATACTTGGGATGTTAAAATTATAAATTCCGAGACCTAGCTCTTCCATAAGCTTTTAGATATGGTTTACAGTTTTATTATTCTCTTTATCAGCCCTAGTAATTTTGAGCAATCACTTTTTAAAATTGGCCTTTGAATAAACTTGCTTAATAAACTTACTTAATTAACCAACTTAGGATACTTTAAACCATTTTTATTAATCTATATACCTAATTTCCTCTTAAAGTCCTTTAAACATTTAACATTCCCAAGTATTCATATTATTCTCATTGATCCAATAAATTTAACTTGTATATATGTATGGTGATCTTAAGTCATCTTAGACAGTCCCAAACTATTTATAACCTTGGCTAGATTTTATCTTAAAAATAAAAGTCTAAATCAGTCACTCGATCACACATTTATTTATATTAGAATTACAAGGCTGATCAGTTATCCTAATAGGACAAATTATCTTAAATATTCCAGATACTTAAAATAGCAAATATATACAGATTCCTTTTCTCCAAAAAATGTTCACACTGGAAGCATCAGTCTCTTAACAGTTGTACATTTAATCTGAGGCCTTTTTGGAGTTGAAAGACTTGGTTATCTCAAGCTGTATCAAGGACTGAGATTGCTTTATGAAAGGGTCGTTGACTGGGCTCTCAGCAGCCATCCTGATGAAATTCTCTGCTCCGACCTTATAGTCCCCATATTTAAACACTCTCCAAATGGGTGCTCCCCAATAGTCCATTGCCCTATATTACCTAATTCTTCTGTAATCACAAGGCCTGCACACTCCTCCCCTTACCCAGGAGAATGACTAGATTGGATGCTGCGTATTTTTGGCTCTTCATTGTACGGAATGTCTTTTTCTTTTTGCCTAATTTTAAAGACCTTTGAATTTACCAGGATTATGCATTCGTTGTATATACTTTCTATCTCTTTCAAGCATACAACTTTTTTTATATAATTATTTTATTTTATTTTTTTAAATACCAAAAAAAAACCCACCAAATAAATGCAAACATTTCTGTTTTGATCATTCTGTTCTACATATATAATCAGTAATTCACAATATCATCACATAGTTGCATATTCATCATCATGATCATTTCTTGGAACATTTGCATCTATTCAGAAAAAGAAATAAAACAAAAAAAGAAAAAAAATTATGCATACCAAACCCCTTACTCCTCTCTTTCATTGATCACTAGCATTTCAATCTAAATTTATTTTTAACATTTGTTTCCCCTATTATTTATTTTTATTCCATATGTTCTACTCTTCTGTTGATAAGGTAGATAAAAGGAGCATTAGACACAAGGTTTTCACAATCACACAGTCGCATTGTGAAAGCTATATCATTATTCAATCATCTTCAAGAAACATGGCTACTGGAACACAGCTCTACATTTTCAGGCAGTTCCCTCCAGCCTCTCCATTACATCTTGGATAACAAGGTGATATCTACTTAATGCATAAGAATAACCTCCAGGATAACCTCTCGACTCTGTTTGGAATCTCTCAGCCATTGACACTTTGTCTCATTTCACTCTTCCCCCTTTTGG
>PVIY010036531.1:14688-25579 GCA_004026745.1 Myrmecophaga tridactyla | reverse complement strand
GTGGTAAATGAAAGTGAGGGGTAAGGGGTATGGTATGTATAATCTTTTTTTTCTCTATTATCATTTTATTTCTTTTTCTGTTGTCTTTTTATTTCTTTTTCTAAATCGATGCAAATGTTCTAAGAAATGATGAATATGCAACTATGTGATAATATTAAGAATACTGATTGTATATATAGAATGGAATGATATCTTAATGTTTTTGTTAATTTTTTTAATTAATAAAAAAAGTTTAAAACAAAAGAATTGCTGAGAAAGAATTGACATAGTATTTGGGATCAAGAATTGAAGCAGAAGAGGTGGGAACATTCTCGGTGACTAGTGAGGAAGTCTTGAAGAATAGAGCCATAAAAAAGCAAAACGAAGAAATGTTGGATTTGAATCTGATAGTGGAGGGACCTTTAAAGGTTTTAAATGTGTACCTTCTGAAAGAGAAGGGTTTTCTGGATTTGGTAATGGTGCTGGAGTGAAGCCCTTAGAAGGACTATCAAATGGAAATAGCATAACTAGTGCCCCTTCCTTTACCAGTAGTACAAAGATAGAGACAGAGACCAAGGCACCCTTTGGTTCTATTACTGCAAATGGCCCAACCCCCTTGGTTGAGAATAAGAGTTCAAATCCCAAAACTAATGGCGACAGTCAGCCACCCACCTGCTCTGCTTTTGCTTCAGGTAAAATATACCTTGGAAATGCCTATCACAAGCAGTTAGCCACACTAAACTACTCCATCTGTGATTGGATAGTGAAGCATGTGAACACAAACCAAGTCTGTGAAGTGACACCTATCTTTAAACATTATGAGAAATATTTAGCAAAGATCGAACATGGAACAGTGGCAGTCTTTATGACTTGTCTTTATGAAAGTGAAACTAACAAAATGTTTGTTGAAACATAGTCTCCTTCCCTATATGGATCAACAAAATTACAGCAAGAATCAGCATTTCTGTTGAATGGCAACAAAACTGAGGATACATCTGAAAAAAAAGATGGAGGCTGCGTCTGAAAGGAAAATGGACCCATCATTAGGAGCAACAAGTGCCTCATTTAATTTTGGCAATAAAATTGATAGCTCTGCTTTGGGCTTACTAAGTTCTGGCTTCCTGACTGGATTTTCATTTTCCCATGGCAACCCCAGTTTATTTGGCAAAGATGTTACCCAGAATAAACCAGTTTCTTCACTATTTTCCACTAAAACATTGGAGAACCAAGAAGAAGTTGGCCCTTGTTCTAGTTTGCTAGTTGCCGGAATGCAACACACCAGAGACAGATTGGCTTTTAATAAAAGTGGATTTATTTTGTTAGTTCTTTAGAGGAAAGGCAGCTAACTTTCCACTGAGGTTCTTTCTTACATGGAAGGCACAGGATGGTCTCTGCTGGTCTTCTCTCCAGGCCCCTGGGTTCCAACAACTTTCCCCGGGGTGACTTCTTTCTGCATCTCTAAAGGCCTGGGCTGAGCTGTGAGTGCTGAGATGAGGAATGCCGAGATGCTTATGCTGTGCTATGTTGCGTTCTCTCATTTAAGCACCAGCCAATTAAGTCAAACGTCACTCATTGCAGCAGACACGCCTCCTAGCCAACTACAGATGTAATTAGCAACAGATGAGGTTCACATACCATTGGCTTATGTCCGCAGCAACAAGACTAGGTATGCTCACCTGGCCAAGATGACAACTGAATCTAACTAACACAGCCCTAATGAATGCAAAGGTGGAGGTGAAGAAGAGACTGATGAACCACCCAAAGTAGTAGTTACCGAGGTAAAAGAAGATGATTTTTACTCCAAAAAGTGTAAACTATTCTACAAGATAATGAATTTAAAGAGAAGGGTGTAGGCACTCTGCACTTAAAACCTAAAGCCAATCAGAAGACACAGCTTTTAGTGTGGGCAGACACCAACTTAGGGAATTTGTGGCTGAATGTTCTGATTTCACCCAATATGCCATGTACCTGGACAGGGAAAAGCAATGTACTTATTGTTTGTATTCCCAACCCACCAATTGATGGGAAGAATGCCACCACACCACTTACTATGTTAATCTGGGTAAAACAACCGAAGATGCAGAGGAGTTGCACAAAATTTTACTGGAGAAAAAGTATGTCTGAAAAACAGTCTTCTGAGGAATCATTGCCAAGTTGCTGCTCCCACCATTGCCCTTTTTTTTTCATCATCACATCCTAGATTTATTACAACTGACCTGAAGGCAAAAGGATAGAACTATTGCATAAACACTTTGATTCCATGTATATATCTTAAATAGAGAAGAAATTCAAACAAGAATACAGGATAAAATATTCCAAAGCTCCAAGAAGCAGTTATGTTACTGAGCTCCATTTTTACAGAAAAATAAGGTAATATCCCTGCACATTAGCTTTCTCATAGTTTTTATATATTTTTCTATGGTACAAGAGAAAAATAACCAGAGCTCACAATGTACAGTTCTTATACTAGTTTCACAGTTTGTGAACACTATACACCCTTTTGTTTTAATAAAGATACATTGTAATAAACTCCTTGCCCTTAAATTTATAGTTTATAATAATCTATGATTGATACACTAAAATTGCCTTTTTATGTGGTCATCCACACAATAGAACGATCAGAGTAGCTCCTGGACAGTCAGAATTGCTTTTATCTCCATTTGCATAATGGCAAAGTGACCCTGTGCTGATGCAGATGGGGAGTTGGCAACAGAGAAATAAAATTTCTCTTGAGTTCTTGGGAGAAATGGAGGTTGGTGGGTTGATGTGGCTGAAGGAAGACAAATAACACCTCCTTTAGAATACTGGGAATTCAGAGGTTTAGGCTGCCATCGGGGAGGAGATGGGAAAATAAGCAATTGGACCAAAGAGACAAGTCATTTTTGAATTCTGAAATTTACAGGGATGTAACTTTAAACAGCACCATTCTCTCTTTATTTATTTTTAAAGTATTTATGACTGTCTCTCTGAGAGAAAATAC
Source organism: Myrmecophaga tridactyla (assembly GCA_004026745.1). Taxonomy (NCBI): domain Eukaryota; kingdom Metazoa; phylum Chordata; class Mammalia; order Pilosa; family Myrmecophagidae; genus Myrmecophaga; species Myrmecophaga tridactyla. The sequence continues at coordinate 22,620 of PVIY010036531.1, read as the reverse complement.
ACACCATAATTTGGTTCTGTAACAGCATCACCTACACCTCAGACCATGGCTGTTTTTATATTCCAAAGTGGTTGAACCACTCACAGTGCTGCTGAACCATTAAACAAAACCTAATGTTTAGGGCCAGGGAGGCCAAAGAGAAACCTACGGAGAACCTGGCTCATGGTGGGTGAAGAAGCACAGAGAAAGATGACAGATTTAAATGGCCTTTTATAACTGTTCTGGTTTTATTTGTGTAGTTGGTAGGAATTCCAATTACATGAAAAGTGATTTGCTGGAGATTCTAGCAGTGCTGATCCTTAACTGATCAAGTGTGTCACTAGAAAAGTTGCCCCTTCATCACCCACCACACCAGCTGGACCCCACTTTTCTCAGCCTTTTCAACATTAGAGGATAGTAGATAGTTGGAGCTAAAAATCCTTGGTAAGGAAAATTCTTGTAATTATAAAGGTTTTTGATATAGGAAAAAAGGGAAATATTGGCTTAAGCAAAAGCCACACAGTGGTAATAGACCACATGGGAAGGAAAAGAGATTCAGAAACTGAAGACCTGGACTAGTGATGGCAAGAAGCAAACAACTGAGATTTGGTCTTTTGCTGCCTATAAGAATCTTTTGGTAATCAACCAAGGCACATTGCCTCTGGCTACATCTCCCTGTTAGTGAGTTATGATGCCTAAAGTATCAGGCTTAGGATCAAGGGAAAGTATATAGCTGCTACAAGTTATTCCAGATAAGATATTAAAATTAAAAGTATCTGTAAACTTTGCCTTCTGTACTTTTTCTTCTTTCAGTCCTGGTAGTCTGTGGCAGGTGGAACATCAAGTTGGCAGTACACTGAATTCTGAGAATGAGAAATTCTTATGATCGGCACCTTCTTTGACAAGTGGCAGACTCCTAAGTATTCCCAAAGAAGAGTAGAAGGACTGGTAAAGGAGAAAAGAATACATTCTGTCCTGTCTCAACATTTTCATGTTCACCCTTTTTGAACACAACATGGTTTTTTGGTAAAGATAAATTCATTCTAATTTAACATGATAGTTCAAACAGGGAATTTGGCTCAGCACATTGCTCCCCAAACATCGGCTGTGAATGTAAAGAAGCAGAATATCAAATCAGTAAATCTATTGCATTTGGTGAAGAAAGCAAATTCCTCCTTTGTCTCCCAGCTCCAGAAGGCCACATGTCTCGTTGACTATGCAAGCTCAGATACAGTACCTGTATCACTGCATTCTTCCAGTATTCACAAGTCTTGCAGAACACCATTCCAGTAGTAGCTGTGTCTCCAGGTTTTGAGTTCAGAAGTGAATTTAAGATGTCATCTAATCACAGTCGATGAATTGATCGTACTGACTTCCACATTTCATGAACATGCTCATCACAAAAGATCAAGATGAGGTCTCTTTGACCAGCACTAACACTGTGTGTGATCAGTCAGGTATTACAGGGATGCACGTTCTATGTGACAGGAGTATACAGACATGATGGAAATGAACACCAATCTAATTGCACATGGTGTCTAAGCAAGCAATAAAAACATTGTGATAAAGGATGAAAATTCTTGACATCTTGCTTCCTTTCAGCACTTTTTTCATAAGTCTGATGTAGCAGTGCTATCAATCAACATACATGGGAGAGCTGGAAGTCGCTGGCGTTTAATCCAGGATTTTACACACATAGCATGCGACCTCTACAGTAGGTTCTTCATACATCAAAATAAAGGGATGTTTCAGAAGTTCTTTATACTTTGGCCTGTTGGATTCATCCTTTGTAAGGCACAAGTTGACAAAGTTGATAAATTTGGGGAGAATTCCCTTTCCTCAGAATTACTCAGCTGTGGAGGATCTCCTTTCACGACTTGTGTTAGTTGATCAAACCTGCTATTCCACTTTGGATAAGGAAATCGGCCTGCTGCCAACTCATACAATGTGATCCCCAAACTCCAGACATCAGAGCAGACATCATACCCTTGTTGTGATGCATTTGGGTTTATTCTTTCAGATGCCATGTATGGCCTACACTCAGCATCTCTTATCTTGGCAATGGAGTCCACAAGCTGTCCACTGATGCTGAAGTCACAGAGTTTAATATTTCCACTTCTGTCCAGAAGAATTTTGGAAGATTTTATATTTCTGAATGATTTTCAAGTTTTCTTTTAAGCGGTTTAGTACTTTCACAGTTGCTAAAGTGAATTTGCCTAAAATTTCTTCTGGAATAGCATCATCTAATACACTACATACACATTTGTAAAACTTGTCAAATGAGGTAGACACAAGTTCCACACAGATCCAGCAGTCACCCTCTCTGAAGAGTGCACCATAAAACTGAACAATATATGGGCAATCACTACCCAACATTACTACACCCAAATCTATAGGAAGTTGTTTTTGTTCTTTTTCATCCACTGTTGACCGCATTCTTTTAACTGCCATTATTTGCCCACTTGGTTTGTGGACCATTTTGTTGACAGAACCATAAGCTCCTCGTCCAATTTCTCCAAGGTCTTTCAAGTTCTCTGCAATGAAATCCCAGTGTTACTCAGAGGAGATCTTCAGCTTTCCTGATGATTCAATGCTGTGCCTTCTCAGTCTCTCTGTGTTTGGGTTTTGAACTCCTGTAGGATTGGGATTCAGGGTAAACCTTGCTGTAGATGAAAGGTGGATTTGCAAAATTCAACTTCAGAGCCTTGCATTTACCCTGCATGCTGCTGACGGCTGAGTGGCCTGGCGCGCGGCACCCCACGACTCCGAGGTGCCTCTACCGCTGCCGCCCCCAGGAGCCTCCGCCACCGCTGGCGTTCGGAGCTGCCGTTGTTGGCAGTGAGGAGCCCAGAGGCGCCGCCGCGCCTGCAACGCAGCAAGCCTCCACTGTCCCTTTAAGCTTTAGTCAGCTTTTCTTCTCTTCTATTCTGACATTCTAGGAACTTACAAATAACGTTTGTGAGGAAAATTAATATGGCCAATAAAACCTTTAAATGTTAAAAAAAAAAAAAAAAGAAGAAGAAGAAGAAGCAGCTCTTCCTATTACTAGATCTTGAAGATGTTTCCCTACATTTTTTCCAGTAGTTTTATGGTACTGGTTCTTACATTTAGGTCTTTGATCCATATTGAATTAATTTTTGTGCAGTGTAAGGTAGGGGTCCTCTTTCATTCTTTTCGCTATTGAAATCCAGTTCTCCCATGCCCATTTATTGAAAAGACTATTGTATCCCAATTCAGTGGATTTGAGGGCCTTATTGAAGATCAAGTGTCCATAAATTTGGTGGTCAATCTCTGCAGTCTTGATTCTATTCCACTGGTCAGTCCTTTATCTTTGTGCCAGCACCACTTGACTTTAAAACTTACTATAAAGCTACAGTGGTCAAAATAGCATGGTACTGGCACACTATTTTGACCACTGTAGCTTTATAGTAAGTTTTAAAGTCAAGAAGTGATAGACCTCCCAGTTTGCTCTTCTTTTTTACCATATCTTTAGATGTTCAAGGTCTCTAACCTTCCTTATAAATTTGATAACCAGTTTTTCCAAGTCTTCAAAGTAGGTTGTTGGGATTTTTATTGGTATTGCATTGAATCAGTTTGGGTGGAATTGACATCTTGACGATATTCAACCTTCCTAACCATGAGCATGGAATATCTTTCCATCTATTTAGGTCATTTAAAAATTTCTTTTAGCAATTTTTTGTAATTTTCTGTGTATAAGTCCTTGACATCCCTGGTCAGGCTTATTCCTAGATACCTAATATTCTGGTTGATATTCTGAAAGGAATTTTTTCCTTAGTTGTCACCTCAGATAGGTCATTGCTTGTGTATAGAAACTCTGCTGACTTTTGTACATTAATCTTGCATCCTGCCTTTTTGATGAATTATTAGTTCCAGTAGTTTTACTGTAGATTTCTCAGGGTTTTCTAAGTATAGGATAATGTCATCTGCAAATAATGAAAGTTTTACTTCTTCCCTTCCTGTTTGGATGCCTTTTATTTCTTTCTCCTGTATAATTGCTCCAGCTAGTACTTCTAATACAATGTTGAATCACAGTGGTGACAATGGGCATCCTTGTCTCGTCCCCAATCTCAATGGTGAGAATGGTTTCAATTTCTCACCATTAAGTATGCTAGGGTTTTCCACATATGCTGTTTATGGTATTGAGAAAGTTTTCTTTGATGCCTTATTTTTGAAGTGTTTTTATCAGGAAAGGATGCTGGATTTTGTCTAATGCTTTTTCAGCATCAATCGATATGATCATGTGGTTTTTCCCTTTCAATTTGTTAATGTGCTGTATTATGTTGATTGATTTTCTTATGTTAAATCAGCCTTTCATTCCTGGTATGAATCCCACTTGCTCATGATGTATAATTCTTTTACTGTGGTGTTGGATATGATTTGCCAGTATTTTGTTAAGAATTTTCGCATCTATGTTCATTAGGGAGATTGGTCTGTAGTCTTCTTTTCTTGTATCATCTTCATCTGATTTTGGTATTAAAGTGATGTTGAAGTAGGGAAAACTCTGTTCACCCAAGAAAGCACCTGAGCCTCTATTGTAGTTTGTTAACTACCAGAATGCAATATACCAGAAATGGAATGGCTTTTTAAAAGGGAAATTTTTAAGTTGCTAGTTTACAGTTCTAAAGCTGAGAAAATGTCCCAATTACAACAAGTCTATAGAAATGTCCAATCTAAGGCATCCAGGGAAAGATACCCTGATTCAAGAAGGTCAGTGAAGTTCAGGGTTTCTCTCTCAAGTGGAAAGGTACATGGCAAACACAGTTAGGGTTTCTCTCTCATTTGGAAAGACACGCGGTGAACAAAGCATCATCTGCTAGCGTTCTCTCCTGGCTTCCTAATTCATGAAGCTCCCTGGGAGGTATTTTCCTTCTTCATCTCCAAAGATCGCTGGCAGGTGGACTCTCTGCCTCTCATGGCTACATCATTCTGCTCTCTCAGACTCTCCTTTCTCCAAAATGTCTCCTCTTTTATAGGATTCCAGTAAACTAAATAAGACATGATCCACCTAATTCAGTTAAACAATCACTCTTGATTGAGTTACATTTCTAGGGGGGTGATCTAATTAAAGTTTCAAACATACAGTACTGAATAGGGATTAGAAGAAATCGGTGCCTTTACAAAATGGGTTTAGGATTCAAACATGGCTTTTCTAGGATACATACCTCCTTTCAAATTGGCACGTTCCACCTTCTGGACCCTAAAAAAAGACGTTTTAGTACATTAATTCTATCACAGTATCAGAAATTCTTAAACCATTTCAGTAGTGATGCAAATGAAATACAAAGTTAGAAACAGTACAAACTCCTATCAAAGTTAATTATAGGCATGGTCTCTTCTAAGGCAAAAATGTACTCTGGCTCTGGACCTGTGAAACTCAGAACAAGTTATTTGCTGCCTACATACAAAGGAAGAACAGTCACATGATACATATACCATTTCCATAGGGAGGAAGGAACACAGGGGTCTCAGGACCCATACAGTTCCAAAAACCCACTGAGTAAAGTCCATGAGATTTCAAAGTCTGAGAGTCATTTATCTTTGGGGCTTTAGAAAATGGCAGTCCCACAATTTCCAAAGGCCTATGCAGAGGTCTGCCTTTCTCTGAACACAATCTTGTGGGACATTGGGGAGACCACCTTTTTCTCAGCTCCACCCTCTCCAAGAATTGGGGCTGCTCCCCAGGCTCTCTGCCATCTCTGGGGCACATACTCAATCCCACCATATGTTGGCAGTCAGGGTCTCCCCAAACCCCAGGGAATATGCTTCACCCTCTCTAAGGCCTGAGGTGGCATGACTCTTCCACTACAATGAGGTGGAAGGCCCATCCTCTGCCTTCGGGGTAAACTCACCCTTTCCATGTGCTTGGGTGGGTCTGCTCTCCTGGCTCAAATCTTCTTGGCTTCAGACCCCAGCCTCCATGGCCTTGACTCTGAAGTTATTTTTCCTCCAAGGTGTCCCTTTTCTGTCCCTCTCAGTCCCAATTGGCAGTGATTCTCTTTATACAGATCCTGCAACACTGTTGTTGGCTTTCTATGCAGTGGCCTCGGATTGTGCCCATCAGACATAAGCAGTTTCCACAAATCCTTCCTGGGTAACTCCATCTCCAATCCTGACTTTCTCTGAAATGGCTGGCTAATCCCACATTTGGTTAAATCCTCAAATAGGGCACTCTTCTCTGGGGTCTCCCTTTCTGGAGGCCCAGAATTTTCCAGAACTCCAATTTCTGGTTTCTTTGTACCCAAGAGTTCAGTTTTCAGCTTACCTCCTTCCTGTCACGTTTAACTATAAGCTGCGAGGAGAAACTGGGCTTCTTTCCACATTTACTTTGGAAATCTCTTCTGCTAAATATCCAAGTTCATGGCTTTTAAAATCTGCCTTCCAACCAAAGCCACTAGTCAACTTTGCCAGATTATCTGCCATTTTAAAACAAGGATCACCTTCCTTCCAGTCTATAATAACACATGTCTTATTTCTGTCTAAGGCTTCATCAGAAGTATCTTTAGAGTCCATGTTTCTACCAACAGGCTCTTCAACACCTTCTCTAACCCCTCCAAAATCTTCCCCTTATCCATTTAAAGCGTTCCAACATGTGGTATTTGCAAACCGCAGAAGCACCCCATTCTCAGTACCAAAATCTGTTCTAGTCTATTAGTTGCTGAAATGCAATATACCAGAAATGGAATGTCTTTTAAAAAGGGGGAATTTAATAATTTGCAAGTTAACCATTTTTTAGGTCATGGAAATGTCCCAATTAAAGCAAGTCTATGGAAATGTCCAATCTGTGGCATCCAGGGAAAGATACCTTGATTCAGGAAGGTCGATGAAGTTCAGGGTTTCTCTTTCAAGTGAGAAGGCACATGGTGAGCACAGTCAGGGTTTCTCTTCCCAGAAGGTATTTTCCTTCTTCATCTCCAGGGGCCACTGACTGGTGGACTCTGTTTTTTTGTGGCTATGCTGTTCTTCTATGCTCTCTCTGAATCTCTTTCATTCTCCAAAGTGTTTCTTCTTTTATAGGATTCCATTAAACTAACCAAGACCCACCTGAGTGAATGGATACACGTCTTCACTTAATCCAGTTTAACAACCACTCTTGATTAAGTCACATCTCCAAGGAGATGCTCTAATTAAAGTTTCAAATCTACAGTACTGAATAGAGATTAGAGGAAACAGCTGCCTTTACAAAATGGAATTAGGATTAAAAGTTTTGGCTTTTCTAGGGTCTATGCATCCCTTTGAACCAGCACAGCTACCTGTCATAACTTGCTAAACCCCAACGAAAACCATTTTGGCCAATCCTAAAGCACACCTATAACAATATATAAGAGTCCACAAAAGTTCCATTCACTAGGATAACTTTCCAGAAATCTACACCCTCCAGATGGGTACCTGGACAAGATAAGTCCTGAAACCTAGAGGGCCCAGCCTCTCCAGAACTTCAGCTAGTTCCATCTCTCTACCCCATATTATTGACAGCCTCTTCCAACGTGAAAAAGTTAGAATGGCCATAATCCGAATAACCCTAAAGAGTGGGCTAGAAAGATCAAAGGTGATCTTTGATCTGTTGGAGTTAAACAGAGAAGGTAGGGTTTAACATACAAATATGATTGCTGAATCATTAAATCAATATTTCTTTTAGTCTCCAGTATCTTAGAGCAGCTACAAGTAAAAACACAAAATTGTGGAATTGTAACCCATACCAAACTCTGAAATATGTTCTCCAACTAATTGGTGTGCTGTGCTTTGAAATTTATTGCTTTTTTGTACATATGTTATTTTTCACAAAAAAGAAGAAAATGTCAATTGTGATGATAAAAAATTTATTCCTTCTAGTCTCCTATATTCTGGAGCAGCTAGGAGGAAAAATCTGAGGATGGTATGGTAGCCTATGACAAACTCTGGGATTTGTCCTGTAACTACTTCTTGAAGAGTACT
>PVIY010036530.1:0-25370 GCA_004026745.1 Myrmecophaga tridactyla | reverse complement strand
GCCAGGAGAGAAAGTTAGCAGATGATGCCGTGTTTGCCATGTGCCCTTCCAGCCAAGAGAGAAGCCCTGACTGTGTTTGCCATGTGCCTTCTCACTTGAGAGAGAAACCCTGAACTTCATCGGCCTTCTTGAACCAAGGTATCTTTCCCTGGATGCCTTTGATTGGACATTTCTATAGACTTGATTGGGACATTTTCTCAGCCTTAGAACAAGAAACTAGCAACTTATTAAATTCCCCTTTTAAAGGCCATTCCGTTTCTGGTGTATTGCATTCCAGCAGCTAGCAAACTAGAACACCACCTTATCTGAAGATTTCCCCCTGTTCCTCTCTTCCACCTCATCCTCCATGTCTCTTGTAACAGGTTCCATTTTATGCAATTACCTTGCTCATTTATGTTTATTTCTGTCTCCCACACTACAGTGTAAACTCCAGGAATGCAGGGCCCTTTCCTGCCTAGTTACCATTGACTAAAAGAGAGCCTGCTCATGGGTACCGCTCAATACATATTTGTTGCATGAAAAAAGTGTGTTTGGGAGATAACTAGTGAAAGTTAAACAAACATGTTTACTGCAAGTCTTTCTGAAGCTTTTAAGATGATAATGTCATAGTAAACCTCTAAGAGGGCTAAAGAGTTTGTCATCTTTCCCAAACTTACTTGGCCATGCACCTCCAACCCCTGTTTTTTAAAGTTTCTCATGACTCTAGTGTTTTACAGGATTATATTTTGTTAATAAATCTGTACCTGTAGAAGGTTAGACTTGAAGTATTGTGCTGCATCAGTGCTGATCCCATTCATCTTCTAAATGCTTATTTTCTTATGATTTTACTTTTATTCTTAAGTTAAAGATGGAAACAAATTCTACTTAATTTGGTTAAACAAACTAATCTTTATGAAGTCTTGCTTTGACCATGCCATTCCCCACTCTGAAACCATCAGTAGTTCTCATGGTTTGTGCAGCATGCAGCATGCTCCCAAAGTGCAGTATGAATACCTCTGGCTTGATGCAAGTTTACACTAGGTGACATATGGACAGATATTATTCAGTAGTTTGTTTTTATTTTATTTTTGGTGTCCACTGAACATTTATTGCATCTAGTTGATGATGTGAAAAGACAATGATCATGTGGCCTGAATATTGGCCACCATAACAGCAAAGTTTAATCCAGCCCAGCATATACAAGTGTAAGTGCAAACCGTGAAGACATAAAAATATGTATAAATACAAATAAAAGTGATGTTGAAACAATTATACATCTTTTAAAAATGCAGGGACCACTAATGCCATTTCACCTCACTCAACTTTCGCTTCTCTATGAAAGGTGTCTCCTTTATATTTCCAAAACTTCTGATAGCCAGGTGGTACCGTGGAAGGGAAAGAAGATGCCATAAAGTTTGTAGTTTTTCTAAATGGAGGGCAACAACAGGGAAGCAAAATAAATTTGGCATTAACGGGCACCCCAGAAGAAATATTCATGCTTTAAACAAGGGAGAGACCCACACATTTTCTGTTAAGATGTGTTACTTAAAGAAGTCCTAATAAATCAACATTTCCACTTTATTTGGGGCATCTAAGCAATGCAACTAAGTGACTAGATGATTATGATCAGAAAGAATTCATCTCAGCAGTCAAATGTGCCTTGGACTCAAAATAGAATGTGCTCCTTATTATGAAACAGTTGATCCTATGTTCTTCATCGAGGTTCAGAAATATTTTTTTGCATGTAAAACAGTACCATTCTAACTAAGCCATTTAAAATCTATATTCCCTTTGTGTTTTAAGGTATGTAGCTTCTAACAAGGGTCTTTGGTATAAATTTGTTGTTTTAGAAAGTCTCAACATGGAGTTAAATTTTTATTCATTTGTTATGTAACACGTCAATTCCATTTATTTTCATATATACTGAAATATTGCAATGATTTTTGGTTTCATAAAATCAGGTTTTGAAAAGCCCTTGCAACTAGGTCTCTGCGTTCCTAGCTTTGATGACTGGACACTGTGTTAATCTTTTTAAAAGCCTCTAATTAAGCTCCCTTATTCCAGGTGGAAGTAATAACACTATACTGTTATCTTTAACCTCTCCCAGCTGCGCAGACCTTTTCTGCACCGAGGACAGGTCAACTGGAAAGTCAACTTGCAGGCCTCAGGAGAAGGTTCCTTGACCAATTGTTCATCCCTATGCATCTTGGTTACATTTTAGCAAACCTTATTAGGAAACTAGATTGCCCCCCTAAAACTTCAGATTATGCTCTCTGACTTTTCTCAGTTCCTGAGGAATCCATAAATGTCATCTTCCTGGTTTTCCTTTGTTACTCACCGATTCTCCTTGACCTAAATAATGCACATAAGCCTGGTTCTCGTAGTCCATGGAGAGGCAGATCTCAGACTATGAGGTCACTGTCTCCACAACTATTAAATAACTTTTCTATATGTGTCAATTCTGCTGTGCCAGGCAAGTACCCCAAGGACCCACCAGGGCCCCTTTAGTTTCACATCATAACTTAAAAGTTATTTTTGTCAAATACAGTAATGTAATAAAGGTACATTGCCTGATTGTGTCATTTTCATATATACAGATAATCAGATGAAGAGAAACTGACATTCAGACTCTCAACTATCCTGCATCATTCTAATTCATACTTAAGCCTCATGATTTATCACTTGATTAACCAAAGTTCCCTTTTAAAAAAAAGTATTTTTCTGTAGGTCTGCTTCTGGACAAAGGTGGTGGATTCTTTTGCCCAAATGCACTCAAATGACTATTTCCTGAGTCACCCGGGTTTCAAAAAGAGAAAAAGTTTACTGCTAGGTGCAAAGCAGGAGAGCAGATGGCCTAGTGGCCCCAAATCTGTCTCTCCGAACTGTAGTAATTCTGACAGTTTTATTAGGAAAAAAAGTTGGGCAGCGTTTAGGGTAATGAGCACAGTGACTCCAGATGATGTAATTAGAGGTGATCTGATTATTAAGCATGTGCAGATTGATCACAAGCTTAGTCAAGAATAGTAAGAAAATGGCAGGCTTAATATGATAATGGACATGAATTTTGGTATTATGATGAGGTATAGGTGATTTGTAGGTTAAAGTCTATGGCAGCTGGATTATAATTTAGAGATTCGAGGTATTTCCCTCTGTCTACTCTGATATACCAGAAAGCAAAAAGGATTATCTATATAATGATTCAGCAATCAAAATCATCCTTAAATCCTAATTTCTCAGTTTCAAGGTCTGAATGAAGTAGTTTAGCTCACAGTAATACTGACAAATGTCACCCCATTAGCCAATGTGGACACAAAGGCAGTGAACAGCTGCAGTGTGGGAAATGCCACAAGAAGTCGTTAACAAGGGAGGAGAATGCTGTCAGTCCAATTTCTTCAAGAACACTACATGAGGGTTCAGCTTCATCCTGCAGGATATCTGCCTGCTCAGCTGCTTTGAGGACCTTTTTCTTGGATGTTTCCTGAACTACCCCTCCCAGGAGAAATAAACTATCCAAAATACAATAAGCCCTCTCAAAATTGAAGATGATATCGAGTTCACACACACTGCCTATATACTTGTCAAGTAATTCCAATTAACAATGAATTATTTCCAGGGTAATTAGTTCCTTGCCCTGGTCCTCCGTATATTGTCCAGCAAAAATACAGACTAGCGTATCTTTTGTAAATAATCTTCAGATCTCACCATTCCAGAAAACTGCATATTTTAGGTTTATGTGCTAAACTGGCTGGAACTAGTTCCCTTGGGATCTTTTTCTTCTCTTTGTCTGACAGTGGGACATACCATTTCCACAGTAGAAGCTTCCCCTAATGACTAAAAAGCACAAAGACATGAGCCAGGCACTGGGGAGCTCTGCTGCCCCAGCTGCTGAGGGAAGCCCCTGTTGCAGCATGAAGGAGGAACACATATTTATTTTTAAGTGTATCAAAAGGAAACTAGCACATTAAATTGTGATACAAAGTTTCTTTTAAAACATGCTTTTTTTTCCAGCTTAAAATGTAGAGATTCAAATTTTAAGAATATAATTAAGTAAATAATAATAGAAGAGACATTGCACATAAGCAAAAATTGTGAAATTGGTTCATGAGGGCCTGAAATTTAGGAAATAATGTGTATAGAATGATATTTAAATTCCTTAGGATGATGATATTTAAGCCCCTCTAAGATCTAGTCCTTATCTACTTAAAAATACTTGTTAGTTTTAACTTTTATTCAAGTTATGCATGCATATCATTTAAAAAGGTATATAGTTCTGCAAAACTTTTAAGAGTTTTTTTACTCCTTCTTTCTCACCACATCCTCACTCGCAAGAAACAATCACTTCCAATTATTTTGATTGTCTCTTTTGTTATATTTACCTCCAAATTTCTAAAGATGTTTTACTTCTTGGCCTTTTAGTTTCAGGCAGAACATATTGACTTTCACCTTGAAGGGTGACATTGACAATTTTTTTCTTTTTCTCCTTTAAAGCAAACTTTAAAAATTGAAGCATTATAAATATATATATATATAAAGCTAATGTAAAATTGTCTGTATAAATTGCTCAAATCATAAGTGTAGATCTCAATTAATTTTTACAAAATAAAATAAATCGATGAAGAGAGAGAACACTACATTGGTCCAGAGCCTTTTTTATAATACCTCCCAGTTACTACCCACTTCACCAAGTAACCTCTATTTTGATTTTACCACAGTTTTATTTAGATTGTTTTTTAATTTTATGTAATTAGACTCTACAGAATTAACCCATCTGTTTTTCTTCTTTTGCTCAACATTATGTTTGTGAGAGTCATAGTTACTTTTACATTTGGCAGGAATGTATTTGTTCTCCGTGCTTTACAGTATTCCATTGAATGAATGTTCTATAATTTATTTATTCATTCTACTATTGATAGACATTTGGCTATTATAAATAATGCTACTGTGAACATATTTGTACATGTGTTTTGTTGCACAAATATACACTTCTGTGAATATATACTTAGGAGTATAATTGCTAGATGATAGGGTATATGTATGCTCAGTTAAAAAAATGTATTACTTAAGAGTTTTCCAAAGCGGTTGTATCAATTTACACACCCACTGGCAGCATATCAAGGTCCCAGTTGTACTACATTCTTTGCAATAATTAGTATTATTTGATTTAAAAATTGTTGCCATTCTGGTTGGTATGCAGTGGTTGGTTTCAATTTGATTCCTTAATTACTATTAAGGTTGAGCATTTCTTTTTTTGTAACAAACATTTTTGCTTTAGTCTCACACATAAGGTGACATTTTAAAATATTAATTACCGTCTAATTTCAGCACCCTGCAATAATGACATTCCTTTGCTCTTCCTCATGCAAAAACATTTTTAAAATTTGTACATTGTACATTTTAGTATTATTATACACTCTAGGCATTCCTAGATTATACCATTTCAATCTTTAACATCTATCTTTCTTTCTGATTTCATTTATGTCCCCATGAGCATGTTTTTATGTTTATTACCATTTGGACATCCTTACTGAGAAGTGCCCCTTCAGAGTTTTGCTCCCTGTGGTAGGCTGAAAAATGACCCCTGAAGTTATCAGGTCCCTCTTTGGAATGGGAAATTTTACTTTATTTGAAGAAAAAAAGGATATTTGCAGATGTGATTAAAATTTTAGGATTGTCCTGGCTTACCTTTATAGACTATAAATGCAATCACATGTTTTCTTATAAGAGGGAAGCTGAAGGAGACCTGAAACAGACAGAAGAAGAAAAGGCCATGTGACCTGAGACAGAAATTAGAGTGATGGGGTCAAAAGCCAGGGACGCTCACAGCCATCAGAAGCTGGAAGAGGCAAAGAAAGAATTCTCTCCTACAGCCTCCAAAGGAAGTGTAGCCCAGCCAACACCTTGATTTTGACCCAGTGATAGTGATTTTGTACTTCTGACCTCCAAACAGTGAGTGAATAAATTTGCATTGTTTCAAGCCACCTAGTTTGTGGTGATTGGTTACAGCAGGCATGGGAAAAGACTACAATCTCTAAAAATTGGGTTATCTTTTCCTTACTGGTTTAAAGGAGTTTGCTATATATTCTGGACATGAGACCTCTGTAGGATATATAAATTGCAAAAATCTTTCATTTAGGACCTTGCATTCTCACTTTCTAAATGGTATCTTTTAATGATCAGAAGTTCTTAATTTTAATGAAATCCAGTTTATTAAACTTTTCATTTAGCTTTTGGGGGCTTATTTAAGAAATTCCATATATTACTTTTACCGTTTAGGTCTGAAAGCCATTTGGCATTGATTTCAGTGTATGGAGCTAGATGGGGGTCAAGATTCATGCTTTTTTTTTTTCTACCCTATTTCATTGACCCAGTGCTATTTATTTATTTACTTTTTTTTTTTTGCATGGACAGGCACTAGGACTCAAACCCAGGTCTCCAGCATAGCAGGTGAGAATTCTGCCTGCTGAGCCGCTGTCACACTACCCCAGTGCTATTTATTTAAAAAGCAGTTATTTCCCTATTAACTGAAGTTATATCATTGTCATAAATCAAGTAACCCTATGAGTTAGGTTTGGTTGTCTGAGAAGAAGATGGCAAGATGCAGTAAGAAGCAGAAAGATTTATTGGGAGTGAAAGATTAAAAGAAAGACAAATTTGAAAAGAGTTAGAAATAGGCAGTGAAAGCCTTCATACTTGTGCAATTTGGATGCTTATGGAAGGAGAGAGGGAAAGGAGGAAGAATGTGAAATAAAAGATTCAGACAGCTGTGGAGTTCTGAGAAAAATGTGAGTAGTCTAATGGAGAGCTTTAGAGCAAAAATTGCCTATTAGAACAATCCTGCACTAGAAGAAATGGCCAGACCCCAGAATGCCTGCTGTGCTCAGTTATTGGCTGAATCCAATGTGTCCTGGACCAAATTCTGTGACAGGTCCCCTAAGCACTGTGGCTAGTGCATACCTTGTGGAAATTTCTTGCTTGAAGGGAGATCCGAGTCCCTTCTTTCTCATCATGTTCTCACTCTCCAGAAACAATCCAATGATTTTGATTGTCTCTTTTGTTATATTTACCTCCAAATTCTAATGTTTGGAGGCGATGGCTTCCATAGTCCACCCCCTGCACCTTGCCACTCCAGTTCTCCATGAATAATTGGATTCTATTGTTTCCACAGGCCTCTCTTCCTGAGAAGATGCTCAAAAGAGAAAGGTTAGTAGCTTCCATTTTAGCAGTTGTTCCACAGTTGATACTCATTATTACTTGTCCATTATCCAGTCTAAATTCTCATGCTCAGTTATCACCTCTGCAGGTCTTGTGGTTTATCTGGTGTGTGACTGAAACCCCCATTCCTGAATGGTCTGACCCTTTGGTAATCATACCCTTCTCAGGCCAGGTTGCTGTGCATGCAATGTGTTTGAGAAAGGGAATATCAGAAGGCACCCCAGTGGATCACCTGAGTTTCACACATATTCTATCCTGCCTCAATTAGGCAATAGCAGCTTTACCTCATCCTACTGATAAGGGTCAGTTAACCCTACTAAATCATTAATAACCTGATGCAACATTCAATAACAGTTCCTGGCAATATTATTGAAAATATTGCGCTTGATCATGAGCTGGAAAGCCAGGGCTGTCTGGTGACTCTTTAAGACAGCAGTGTCATTAGAGACGACAGTGAACTCATTGCCTGTGTTTCACAGGTGAGAAGTGGCTCTTCCCAGTTGACAACCCCATGGACTGTCCCCACTAGTCTAACCCATGTGGGCTCCCCTTCACTCTTTCTGTTCCAAGGAAGAAGCAATGGCTGCAGTACCTCCGTGGCATGGGTGGGGTTATGGTAGACATAGCATCACTTGAAGTCAGGCCCAAAGAGTGGTTTCAGAGCAGTTTAAAAATTCACATACTCCAAACAGGGAAAAGATTTCAGGTCCAGGTAAACCAATGACATGTCATGTGCAATTCAAAGATGTTGAAGTCCCAGCTTTTCTCATTATCAAGTAGTCAGTGATACAAGGGGAAACATGGTTGGTGGTTATTAATATAGAAAGGTGACTGGTAAGGATTCCTTGTAAACAAATGGTCATTTCCTGACAACCTCCTCAAGCCATCAGGCATCAGAACTCCTACAAGATTGCTGGTGTGAGGTGCTTCATCTTTGGCACGCAGCTGAGGGGAACATGGTTTGTGGTCAGTAAAATTTCTAAAACACAACCAAGGCATCTGCTAGTGTGAGTGGGCTGATTTCTTGGGCTGCCTTGATTAAATTTATAATTTTCTGGTGGAGACCTCATGGAGTGGATCCTTGCCATGGATGAATAGTGACTATTCTGTAGCCTTGATGCAGCCCTGCCTGGGGAGAGGGTGTGTGAGGGAGAAGGGGTGTGGGGGAGAGGTGAGTTGGGGGTGGAGGTCCAGAAAGTGTATGTGGCACTTGTAGTTCTAAGCAATGTACTTATATTAACTCAATTATCCCTCCCAGCTGCCCTATGAATTATGTTCAATGATTATTTAAAGTATACAGATGAGGAAACTGAGGCACACAGTGGTTCAGTGAATTGCCCAACTGAATCAACTAAGAAGCAGCAAGCCAGGATTTGTACCTTTCCTGGCATTCTTAACCACTCCATCCAGCGACCTCCTTGAAGATATTTAACTATGAAATCCTGTCGGCCTCACGGGATGGAACAGCCAGGGGAAATGGGCCATACCTCCCTTTTTTTCAAAGGTGAATTCATCTTTTATTTTGTCTTTAAACAGAGGTGAAGGAGGGATTTAAGGACTACTATGTCTGCCTGTGTGAAATCTGTTTGACATCTAGTGAAATCAGCTCTACGTTGACAATCCTGGTCTTGTCATTTATTTCGATAGTAAAAGGCCGAGATTTAATTTTGAAGGGTGACTTCTGAAACTGAAACTGAGAGAAACTTTCATGAACATTTCATTGCTTTCCTGAAAATTAAATTGAGATTGCTTGCCTGCAAAAGGAGTTCAACTCCAAGCAAAACAGACTAGACCTCAAGGAAGGATTATATGTCTTTTCAGGTTGCTATCCTTCAAGTTGTGAACCTTATACAACTGACTATATTATTTGGCATCCTGTTAATCATTTCTATGTATCTTTAACTCTCACATCTATCATATCTCATAGTGTGGTATAATTAATGAGGAAAGATTTTCAAGCATTTTTTTGATTGTCAAAGAAAGATAAAATTATATTCTTTAGCTTTTAAGGTTAAAGACTTCATTAGGAATGTAATGCTATATTAATTCACAATCATTTAATGAATACATTTTGTGTACTAGGCACTGATCTTGGTGTTGCAGATAAAATGCATGAGATTTCTTCTCAAAAAGAACCATGTGGGGTTGGTAATATTTGAGCTTTTTGAATTTTAAAAATGGTAATTTCCTGTGGTTCAATCTAATAGCAGAGGGAGAGAAATAAATATATAAAGGGATAAATAAGAAAAATAAAAAAAGACAATTGTAGGGTGGTGTGACGGTGGCTCAGTGGCAGAATTCTTGCCTGCCATGCCAGAGACCTGGGTTGGATTCCCAGTGCCAGCCCATGCAAAAAAGAAAGATATAAGTGTTTGTGCCAGTTATTAAGCTTTTTCACCTCTAAACTGTTCCCTGTTCTACTCTTCTTTGTGGCTCTGCAGCTTGGACTCTGCAAACCACATTTCTGCTTTGCAGAATGGCTCCGTGCTTACTTATGCCAGGAGGGGGCAAGAGAGAGGCTGCAGGCTGGGGGAGGAAAAAGGGGCTGGCCCCCACTCTGCTTCCGGTGCCTTCCTGTCTGTGTGCGTTTCCCCCATCAGGCTTCTTCACAGCAGCAGTTCCTCCCCACAGGAGCACCTGAATCCAGTTTGTAGTTTTTTCCTTCTAGTATCAGTACCAGATGAGGAAAGCCTGTTCTTCTAAGGTGCTACTATCAGTTCTGCTCCCTCTTCCAAGCTTCTTTTGTGTAGTTTCAACCTCTTCCTTTTGTTTCTCAGGCCCCAGGAGTGAAGCTGCTTCTAGCAGCTGCTATCTCAGCTCTCTTTTTATCTTTTCAACTGAGTTATGTACCCCCATTTAGACTTGTTCTTAATTTAATCTGCATTCTTATGAGTGTGACCCATTGTAAATAGGATCTCTTGAAGGTGTTATTTTAGTTAAGAACTGGGCCAACTGAATGAGGATTGGTCTTAATCCGGATTAGTGGAGGCTTTATAAATGGAAGTAATTCAGAAGGTGAGAAAGCCCCAGAGGTTAGCCTGAAGCAGTAGTCAACGGAACCCAAAGAGAAAGGACAAGACTTTGCCAGGTGGGGGGAAAGCCTGCCAACCGCAAGGACTGCTGGCAGCCAGCACTAGAACATTACACATTTTGGGGAGAAAGCATTGCCTTGCTGATGCCACAATTTTGTACTTCTCTGAGTGTTGAAAGGGTGAGCGAAAAAATGCCTGTGCTTTAAACCCTCCCATTGTGTGGTATTTGTGATAGTAACTGAGGGAAACAAAGACAATAGTTAATGACTTTATGCCTGGATAATTCTTTATATGAAATTCCCTGACTCCAGACTGGTTTTAGCTCCAGACTGGCCCTGACTGATAGAGTGCCATACAGAGGATTAAAATAAGGGGATACAATGGGGTGGCTTTTTAAAATTTAGTATTCAGAAGGGGACCCTGTGTAGAGGTGACATTTAAACTGAGCTCTGAAAGACAAAAGGGCACTGGGGAAAGGATATTCCAGGCAAAGGGTATGGTAGGCAAAGTCCCTAAGGTGAAAATGGCTGGAGTGCAGGGGGCAAGGAGGAGGGATTTATAGCTGAGGGGACAGGCAGGCAGTGGCCAGATGTCCACTCATGGGCTTTGTGAGTCAGGGTAGGGCATTTTGATTTGATTCTAAAAAATTGGACAGTTTTAAACAGGGGAGTGTGGTGATGTAATTTAAGTTTTAAAAGCTCACTCTGGCTTTGTGTGCAGAATTGATTGTAGGGAGTGATAGTTGAAGTAGACAGTTGCCTTCAAGACAGTTGCAGAGGCCAGGTGAGAGGCTGTAGTAGCTTCAACCAGGTGGTAAAATAGATATGGTGAGATATAGACAAATTAGAAACACCCGTTGGAGGAATAATTACAAGGACCCAAAGAACACTTGAACATGTGGGGTAAAGAAAAGAGAGGAATTTAGGAAAATTTGCAACACAATGTGTGTATATGTGGATCTATATGTGCATAAGCACAGATCATTTAGTAGTTTCCCATTAAGCACAGCACTCTTCAATTAAGCACAATGCTCTAGTGTTCTTCAAAAGATTATTTGCGTGACATTACCCTGTGAAGATTTAAGAATCCCCATACATTCACCCATTCATGAATACAGGCACAGGCACACATACCTGCACCCTGGAGGCTTCCATTCAAGATGACAGGCTCATCGATCACTACTCTTGATAGTACAAGTCCCCCTTACCGGGCTTTCATCTAACTCACATTTCTCCTTCTTCTGTGCAGGGATTTTATGAGAGACTTTGATAAATGCCTTTTCAAAAAATAAATATATGAACATATTTATAGAATCACCAATTTAATGATCCTATTTAAAAAAATGAGGTTAGTCTTGCCATACCTTTCAGATCCCTTTTAATTGAGCTTGATACCCAGGGATGAAACATTCTAGAATAGATTTGTGTGCACTTACCTACATTTTAGAAAAGGGGGAAGTTTTTCTTACTCCTGGTTTCTGGTTCCTCTTTATTTCTCAATGATTTCTAAAAATAGATTAACAATATCTCAGATACCGCATGAAGGTATTTCACATAGTATCTGATTACTGCTGTGGTTCAATATTTGCCAATCCCTTTTAATATATTATAATGAAATTGAGCACACTTCAAACAGCAGGTGTTCTCTCCTGTTCTGCTACAGAAACAAAAATGATATCTAAAGATTGCATCTGCTCATTTTTGGATAGGATGGCTATGTACCACCAGAGGTGATATATACCTTCCCTTTTATATCATTTTATATAATCCATGAGAGTATAGTAATAGAGTAATAATACCATCTCTTAAGATACTTTTTTATTTAAGAAAACTAAGTAGTTCGATGTCTTCTTTCAAAGAAAAGTTCTATATTGTAATCTAAATGGATGGTCTTGTTGTTGCGTGAAACCAGGGACAAGGCTGCAAGCCTCCAGGAACGTTATGTGGAAACAGAACAAACTGGGGGTTGAGGCTCTGAAGTTTCAGGAAGTAGGTTTTATTAGTCTATGGACAAAGGGCTCAGCTGAGTAGCCTCTGAAGGTCTGAACCCCCAACAGGGGTTGTCACAGGGTTTTAAGAGAAGTGCTTGGCTACATGCTGATGTACAGAAGGGGAGGGATCTCTACAGGAATTTTTCTTATTCTGCCTATGTGCAGTTTCAAATGTTCTTGGGAGATGAGTGAGACTTCTGAAAGGGGAAATGGCCTGAGTAAACAGAGGCCTGCCTATTGTGATAGGAAATGGCTTGGGCAAATAGGGCTACCTGCTACATTAACCCTGTTTGATGCTTGCCCACGCCAGTGGGCAATAGCATTACCTATATCTTCTCTTTTTCTTGTTGCAGGTGTTGGTATATCCTGATTTGAGCAGAGGAAACAAGGTAGCCATGCAGGGATTAGGCCCCTGCAAAACTAGGGTGGTGGTGGTGAGGGTCTGTGCCCCACCTGTGTTGGCCCCAAGTTTTCTCCTGATGGCCCTTTTGCAACTATGCCTGTCTTAGGTTGTTCCTCTCCTGAGGAATCTTACCCGTCTTTGGCTAACCAGCCATCCTCTGGGGCCAAGCAGGGTGATGTGAGGTGTGCAATTGAGGAAGGGGCAGCACCCCCTGAGAAGGTCCAATCTGTTTCCTCGACAGTTTATGCCCCTGGTCTCCACACCCAGCACCTGCCTTGGGATTCCTTCACTTGCTGACAGGGCCTTGGCTCTGGTCACATGTTTTGGGGAACCCAGGGTTTTTTTCCAGTGAGGGCCAGCTCATAGCTTTGGGCAAGAGGCAAACTGCATGGCACCAGCTCCCAGGAGGCCCCCACCTCAGCACAGCCAAGAGCTCCCCCTGATCGTATACACATTGCACTACCAGGAGAACCTGGTAGTGTCAGATTTGGAGGGGCTAAAACTGTGCATGTGTGGAAGGTCAGGTGACTTGGGAACTGCTTCCCTTTCTCAGGGTTATGGCAATCACCTTGTTGCCCTAGAGCAGCAAAAATAGCATTAATGAACCTGGCAAGGTGGGATTATAGCATATTGGGGGACCTTCCTTTAGGGTGCATACAGAATAATGCAGGTCTGAGGACTGCCCTGGCATGAATACTGATTATAGAAAACTATGGTAGTTTCCACCTTTTTCCCAACATAGGTGGTCTTGAGGCATGCCTGGCATGCATCATTCCCCTTGGAAGGGCTAATGACCATGCCGAGCAGAAACAGAAGTGAGGTGCATGGTGCTGCGGGGAGTGCCACCACATGAATGTACAATTAGCCTCATTGAAGGAATGGAGACACACACTGGATAGTGGCTAAGAAGGAGAAGTTACCTGGGTAAGAGGGATCCTACCAAATTAAAGTTGGTTTTCGGGGAGAACACCAGGAGACCTATTTCCAGGAGGGCTAAAACTGTTAAATGAAAGACAAATGCAAAGGGCAAGAATAGACAATTAGGTCCACAGACCTGGCAGGCCGGGATGTCCGTGTGTTGATTCTTTAATCTTTGGCCATGTGTAGATCAGTCAGCTTCCAGGGTGACTGAGGAGACGTGGAGGTCTCCTCAGCCTTCAGCCGTGCATTGACGAGCTGCTTCTGGTGAATTAGAGCAGGGCAACAACAGTCATTCAGGCCTCAGTCATGGGCTGGTCA
This sequence comes from Myrmecophaga tridactyla, assembly GCA_004026745.1. Taxonomy (NCBI): domain Eukaryota; kingdom Metazoa; phylum Chordata; class Mammalia; order Pilosa; family Myrmecophagidae; genus Myrmecophaga; species Myrmecophaga tridactyla. Next base: position 11,515 of record PVIY010036530.1, on the reverse strand, counting down.
GCTGATCTTGGCTGTGATGGAGAAGGGTGCAGTGGCTTCCAGGGAATCATGTGTGTCAGGTGTTCAGGCTCAGGGGTGCACTCCCAGGGGTCGTCTGTGGTGGCCCTCTTGACCTGAGAGTGGTGAATCCACAGGATGGTCTCTGCGACTCTGACAGGTGTTGGGGTTGCTAAGACAACACGGTAAGGACCTCTCCATTGAGGCTGGAGGGAGCCTTCTTTTTTTTCCAGTCTTTTAGCCACACCAAGTCCCCTGCTTAAGCTCATGTAAGGAAGGGTAAATGCTAAAGAGTTAGGGTACTGCTTCCAACATCTTCCCTTTTGTTTCACCTAAAAGTTTTCCTAACTTTGACCATAATTTCCTTTTCCACAAAACTTAGGCAACTTACTATATTTGTTCAGGCTTTGTTTTACATTTTCCTCATTTTGTAACAGTCATTTATTTTATCTTAGGACAAAACTGCCCTTTTTTCCTTTTAGTAAAACCGCATTCTTTATATCCTTCATACTTAAGTCATTACTTTAAGCAAACGTTTTGCCACATACAATTACCATCAAAATCGAATTTGTCAGAATAATGTTAAATGCTTAAGATGCTTTAGTCAATGCATATTTGAAACATTAATATATAATTTTTAAAATAATAAATAATGGTACATATCATGACTTTAAAAAATAACTGTAAGGATAAAACTTGCAAGCAAGGAGTTTCTCCATATTAAGCAGCTTTCCCAATTTAAAAATATGAAACATAAAACCAAAGGGGAGCTGCAAATTTGGAGTTAAAGATAATAAGGTTTGGCTTAATCCCTTTGTCTGGAAGAAAGGGACTAAATGAGGGTACAGAGATGCCAAGGGAGCTGACGCAGGTCTTCTGCCTTGCCAGGAGTAGGACCACTATTCACTTTACAATTATAACTTGGTTTACATTTTTCTTCATACATACTCTTTATCTCAGAGACTTGGAACACATCTCTGAGGGGAAATCCTGTTACTAGTATTGGGGAACCATCTCCTATTGTATCTTTTGGTCTCTTCTTCCCCTGTATTCCAGTCTCCCATGTCTCCCAGCTCTGCCATTTTATTTAAGACATTGTTAAGTGGATAGCCTGTTTTTCCTAATAATAAAGTCATTATCAAGTGTTTATATTCTAGAGATATTACCTTAATGATAGCATTTCTCTGTGAAACATTGACAGGGAGGAGGTGGTATGTGTTGGCCTCTCCCAATACAATTGCTGACTTCATAACTTATTCAATTTCTACATAGCATCTCACAAAGTGTACCAAGTTCAATTATATCATGGTCACATAGTGTCAGCAGGTCATTGCTCATTATACCCTTGTGCGGCCAATGCCAGAAGGTTAGAACTTTCTCCAGTTAGCAGAAAGCTTTTCTCCTGAAAAGCAATCTGTATAAAGGCATTGATACTCATTCCTACAAGTTTTATGCAATTAGCATAGTCCAGAAATGGCTCCTCTAGCCCCTGCATCAGCAATTCTGACCATCCAGGCAATCAATGGCTCACCAGTTTTCTGAGTAAGAATGTCAGTTATTTCTTGTTCTTTTATAGTGGTTTTGAAAGTAGTCTGATTGTGCTGTTTTTCTTCTTTTTGCCTTTGTATTGGGTGAGCTCCAATTTCTAGAGGATATTTACTCTTTTCTTTCTGACAAACTTTCTCATCTAAAATATTCCCATATTTTTCATCATCTGCCTGATCCCACACATCACCATCCCACTCATCAGGGTCCCAATCAGTGGTGGCAGTGGCTAGTACCATATGTACTTTCCCTTTGTTCACTTTACCTCATCTCTTTTTATATTTATATTGGGCCACAGGGACCGCGGCCCTCTCAGCTTCTGACTGATAATTATAAATTTGATTTTCCAAAATAAAATTTTGATTCTGCAGCATGGACAGTTTTCCCTGTAATTCTATCAATTCCTTTTCATAATTCATTTTTTCAGAGATTACTTGATTTCTCTGTTCACACATTTTTTCTATATTCTGTTAACAAAGCCCATCCTCTTCTACACACTCCAATCATTTCTTTCCCTTTTTCTAATGGAATGTTTTCTAGGCACAGAGCAACCTGAATAGGCTTTCCCTGTTTAATTCTGTTTCCTCAATCTTTACAGGGTCCTGTGCATTTTGCCTATTCCTTTGCAAGTGAGGAGAAAGGTAAATCATCCCATCCTGGAATTTCTTGGTTCTTTACCTTGAGCTTAGAGAACTTTTTCAAAAATGACATTATCTCCTAATCTATGTCCAAAGCTTCTGGCCCACTATTAATCTATCTCAAGTAAATCTTGAAGAGGGGTTACTGACTTAAAAATTCCCAAATGTCTCATAGCATTAGAAAGTACAAACCAGGGAGACAAACCATTTAAATCCAAAATGTTTCGCATGCAAAAAGGACAAGAAACCAGCAACTTCAAATTTATCAAGAATGGTCCTAATAAAGCATTACAATATTCAGAAGAACACAGTCCATATTTTCTGCATAAATTTTCTAAAGCTTGTTGTACAGACTTTCACCACTGTGAAGCCTTGCTGAAATGTGAATCCTGCTCACAGCACCAATTTTGTCACACAAAAGGCAACGTGATATTTGTGGCCACCTAATTTATAGGTTCAGATTCATGGACAACACAGACTTCAGTGATATAAAAACAGATTTTATGAGGAAAGTAATTAAAGAAAATAATTAAAAGATAGTAATTAAAAGAGTATTCAAAAATAAAGCATTGTTACATCACCAGATGGCACCAATACCTGAAGTGAAATGCTGGAGAGTTTCAGAGGCAGCATTCCAACTCTCATTAGTAAAGAGTTCACAGCAATCTTGGAGGCAACATTCGGCCTCTCCTTAGTTAAGATTCATAGCAGAGCATAAGATTCTGATGAGGTGTGCTCCCTCGCTCATAAGGTTCTTCTCTCCCTTCTTCTTTTCCTAAGTTTCTCCTCTTTCTTTCTCTAACTGCTTGCATGCATTTTTTTAAATGATATTTTCACACAATAGTGGCCAAATTCCAACTAGCTTATGTGACTGGGCCCAGTTGGGTCCTCTGGGAACTGGCTAGGGACCAAGAGGAGCTTCCTGGGACTCAGATATCTTTATTAAAGTGCCCCTCCTTCTGGGAGGATAGCCAGTGCTCCCAGCTAGAGCACACATTTCAACTTCTTTACCAAGGTCATGCAATGGCAACATCAGTTGTACAGAACAGACTCTACAAATTTATTTTTCTCTTACTAGGTTATAATTTCCTTAAGACAGGGATGATGCCTTATTCATCTTTGTTTTCTTATTAGTGTTTAAGGACTACCGTGCATATAGCAGGTACACAGTTTTCCAAATGTGTACATGAATGAAATGATGCAAATATATATATATAAAATGCCTCATACTTTTTAACATAAATTAAAGAATGTTTGTGTAACAGGGTAATTGTAACACTTCCTTGGTAGACTATGCAATTGTTATTGTGTGTAGCAAAATCTTGTATCAACACTGTTACAAGCCTGTTTGTGTAATGTTATAAACTTTAAAACCCCTACACAGATGTTCTCCTCTTACTCTGAAATGTGAAAATTTTAATTTATATGACAGAGTAATGATAAGCCATAATAAAAGATAATTTCTTTTTATCCTCCCCCAAAGTGGTCTGCTTTAATTCACACAGTTTCCTAAGTTAGCCAGAGGTCAGTTTGACTCCCCAGTCATCAATAAAAGCTTTGTTAAAGTTGGGCATCATGCACTGCAATGGTGACTTACTGACTTCCCCTCCCATAGCGGTGGTGCCAACAGTCAGGGAGAGGGCTTACAGACAAACAACAAAGGATTTTGAACAAACTATAATTTCATTCAGTCTGGCCTGGCCCCTAGCAGGGTCGCAGGAACCATAGGGTCCACACTCAATTGCGGCCTGGTGCACGGCTCCTACAGCCCAGGACTTTCTCTCACTCACATGATCATGCACACACTCCAACACTCCTCCCACACTGCGCTTCCAGAAACTGAACCTGAAGATTTCCATTTTCCCTGGTCCTCCAATTGGAGACCAGTACTCGGAGAGTCTCTGGGAGATGATCAGGCTCCCCTTCCACTCAGGCTCCCCTAACCTTTTATGAGTGGGCTGAAACTGAAACACCCAGGTGCTTACCAGTTAAACTGGCAGTGCTCCCAGGAACCTGATTCCAGAAACTGTCCTAGATCTGTCGCCGCTCCAGCAGTGACAGATGCCCTGGCCGGGAGGTCAGGAATCCAAAAGATGGGGAAAAGCCCTGTTGCCGACACTGAATTCCATCATGTCTCCAATCTGGGCAATGCCACTGCTACGGGCAAAGGAGGTGAGAATATCACCGGCCTCTTGATCCCAGAGAGCCCCCAGAAATGTTGTGTGAAATCAGGAATAAGGCTACAAGCCTCCAGGAATGTTACGTGGAAACAGAACAAACCAGGGTGGAGGCTCTGAAATTTCAGGAAGTAGATTTTATTCATCTATAGCCATAGGGCTCAGCTGAGTAGCCTCTGAAAATCTGAGCCCCCAACAGGGGTTGTCGCAGGGTTTTAATGGAAGCGCTTGTCTACATGCTGATGTGCAGAAGGGTGAGGGGGTCCCTACAGGAATTTTTCTTATCCTACCTATGGGCACTTTGAAACATTCCCAGGTTGAATGAGACTTTTGAAAGGGGAAATGGCCTGAGTAAACAGGGGTCTGCCTGTTGTGAGAGAAAATGGCTTGGGCAAACAGGGGCTGCCTGCTACACTATTTATTATGGGGATTTAGCTATGTGAATCAGCATCAGAGATTTGACCTAGTGGATGTCTTGTCCTTGTTTCCCTTGAGTGTTCTGCACACTTTCCTCTTGTCCTGTACCTGGGATTTTAATGCTAATAAGAAACATGTGGAATGACTGGTCTTTAGATGTCATGAAACATGGGAACAGGTATTGTCTGTGTATGGCTTTCATTGGCAAGGGAATGAGCAATAATGATGTGGATAAGATATAAAGAATCACTGTTTATTTTTCTGATCACAAAAAGTAAGCATTTATAGAAAATTAGGAACATGCAGAAATACATAAAAATGAAAATAAAACCCATGTGCAATCCCATCATTGTTAGCATTCTTTTTTATTAAGGAATTATGGGTTTACTGAACAATCATGCATAAAATACAGAATTCCCATAAACCACTCTATTATTAACAACTTGCATTGGTGTGATAAATTTACTACAATTGATGAAATCACATTTTTATAATTGTACCACTAACTGTAGTCTATAATTCAGAGCTCACTTTTTTAATACTGAAATTTCGTGGATTAAAATTTTTTTTTATTCTAGTAACATAAGTACAATGTAACATTTCCCATTTGAACCACATTGAGATATATAACTCAGTGCTTTAATTACATACACAGTGTTGTACTACCATTACCACCACCTATTACCAAAACTTTTTAATCATCCCAAATTGAGATTCTTAACATTTAAGCCTTAACTCTTAATTCTTTTCTCCCACCCCATCCCCTGGTAACCTCTATGCTAAATTCTTCTAATTATTATTATTCTAAATAATTCTCTAATTATTTCATATCAGTGAGTCCATATAGTATTTGTTTTCTGTGTCTGGCTAATTTCAGTCAACCCGGTGTCTTCAGAGTTCATCCATGCTTTTTTATGATTGAACAATATTCTATTGTATGTATATAACACATTTTAACCATTTATCAGTTGATAGACACTGGGTTGCTTCCAACTTTTGGTAATTATGAATAAAGCCACTCTGAATATCAGTGTGCAAATACCTGTTCAAGTCCCAGCTTTGAATTCTTTTGATTATATATCTAGAAATAGAATTGCCAAGTCATATGTTAATTTTGTACTTAGCTTCCTGAGGAACCGCCAAAGTGTCTGCCACAGTGGCTGCACTATTTTACATTCCCACCAACAATGAACAAATTCCTACTTTTCTACATCATTTCCATCACTTGTAATTTTCCATTTATTGATAGTAGCCACTGTAGCATGTCTGAAATGTCTCATTTTTTTCCCAAACAGTTTTATTCACACACCATACAACCCATCCTAAGTGTTCAATCAATGACGCCTGGCATAATCACGTATTTATGTATTCACCATCACAATCTATATGAGAACAGTTTCTTATTTGTTTGAAAAAGAAAGAAAAAATACCATACCTATCCCTTATAACCCCCTATTATTGACATTCAGCTTTGATATACTGCCTTGGTTACAATCATGAAAGAATATTACAATGTTACTGTTAACTGTAGACCTTAGTTTGCATTAATTGTATTTTTTTCCATATACTATCCATTTTAAAGTATTTATTTATATTTTAATATTTTTATTGATAAATATTCACACACATACATCCCATACATGGTGTACAATCTATGGCTTACATATTCATCACCATGATCATTTTTTTTAGAACATTTGCATCATTCCAGAAAAAGAAAGAAAAAGAAAAAACTCATACATAACATACCCCCTCCCCTCACTCCTGTTGACCACTAGTATTTCCATCTATCCAATTTATTCTATGCTTTGTCCCCCTTATTATTTATTTTTAACTTTTTTTATTGCATGGTATAACATATACAAAGCAAAGATATAAAAAAGCCATAGTTTTCCAAGCACTCTTCTACAAGTGGTTACAGGAAAGATCCTAGAGTTCGTCATGGGCATCCATATGATCCTCTCACATTTTTCCTTCTAGCTGTTCCAGAATACAGGAGGCTAGAGGGCTTAAATATATATATTTTTATCATCACAATCGACTTTTTTCCTTCTTTTTTTGTGAACAATAACATATATACAAAAAAACCCGATAAATTTCCAAGCACAGCACCACAATTAGTTGTAGAACATATTTCAGACTTTGACACAGATTACAATTTCACAATTTTATTTTTTACTTCTAGTTGCTCTAAAATGCTGGAGGCTAAAAGAGATATCAATTTCATGATTCAGCATTCATATTTATCTGTTAGGTCCTATCTTCTATATTTAATTTCACCATCACCTTTGATCTTTCTGTACCGCTCTTTGGGGTTGTTTGGGCTATGGCAATTCTAAATTTTTGATAGTGGAAGGGTCTGTCACTAATATGGGGTAGGGAGATGGAACTATCTAATGTTCTGGAGAGGCTTGGCTAGATTTCAGGACTTATCTGGATGAGGGACCCATCTGGAGGTTGTAGGTTTCTGGAAAGTTACTCTAGTGCCTGGAACCCTTGTGGAATCTCATATATTTCCTTAGGTGCTCTTTAGGATTGGCTAGAATGGTCCTGGTTGGGGGTTGGCAGGTTATGATAGGGAGCAAGTTCTACCTGAAGCTTGCACAAGAGCCACCTCCAGAGTAGTCTCTCGACTGTATTTGAACTCTCTCTGCCACTGATACTTTATTTATTACACTTCTTTCACCACTTTTGGTCAGGGTGTATTTGTTGATCCCATGGTGCCAGGTCTCGATTCATCCCTGAGAGTCATCTCTCATGTTGCCATGGAGACTTTCACCCCTAGATGTCATGTCCCACATAGGCAGTAGGTAAATGATTTCACTTGCAGAGTTGGGCTTAGAGAGGCTGAGGCCACATCTGAGCAACAGAGGTCCTCCAGAAGTAACTCTTAGGCATTCCTATAGGTAGTCTAAGCTTTTCTGCTACCTACATAAGCTTCACAAGAATGAGCCTCATGATCATGGGCATGGCCTATTGATTTGGGTATCCCTAAAGTTTGACACGGTATCAGGGGATTCTCTGATGGTAAGGTTTAATAGTTCCATATTCTTTCTCCCTCCCTCAGGCAACTTGGCCCATCCTTTTTGATTATCTGCTTAATATACTCTAGGATGTTTCTAGGCATTACAATAATCCATACAGGATTAAAGGACCTCTGTTTTAGCCTGTGCTTCCTGTGTTTCAGTTGTTCAAATGAGGTATACAAATAGGTTGAATTAGATTATGCACTACAGAACATTTCAATTCCAGATCAAATAAACCTTTCTTCTGTTGGTCTCAAAGAGTATGTGTGGTTATAAAATATAAACACTGTCTTCCTTACCCCTATATTCTGAATTACTTCAACTCCAACCTGTTTGACTTCATTCTTATCTCTAAATATCAGGTTATGTATATAAATCAGCCCCTCAAAATCCAGAAATAATAATCACCAGTCCAGGCTTAATGTATCTGCTCTAAAAGCTTACAATCTAGGGTCCTGTTTTCTTGTAAGCATTTTCTAAAAGTGATCATACCATTGGTTTCTTTTTGTTTCTGGCTTATTTTGTCTCACCAAATGTCCCACATGTTCATTCACATTATTGCATGCCTCATGACATTGTTCCTTTTTGTAGCAGCACAACCCCTTCATTCATAAGTATACACCATTGTTCGCCAATCTACTTCTCTGTCAGTGTGTCCTTCAGCCACCTGTATTCATCGGGCATCAAGTAGAGGGCTCAAAGTCCAGGTTCATCAGCATTCTCAATTTTAGATAATTTCATTGTTCTCAAGAGACAGAAAACCAATAAACACACCCTCACCAAATAGGGAAACTAAACCTCCTCTTAACTCTTGTCCCTCCCCCCATTATTTACCTCTGCTGTTGCTGTGGTAGTGCTGATGGTTTCCTTTTGAACATAGCTCATGGCGTGCAATAGCAGTTTTCCCCCATACCCTGAACTTAAACACTGTTTATACAAGAATCATATCTTTGAAATAATTCTTACAAGAACTCATTCATATTTCTAGTGTGGATCCATGGGACATGTAATTCTGTACAACCCTTTTCAATCTTGTTCATCTTCAATATGGTAATATTACTTCTAGATCCACTAGAGAATCACCTTTGCTTCTATCTATTCCCTTACATTGGAATTCGATCTCATTAGCTAATCGTTCACCCATCTCTAGCTTCTTGTATCTCTAAGTCCCCTGTCTTCTGTATTATAAGCCTCTGATTATACCTTTATGCTGGTCATAAAAGTAAAATCATACAGTATCTATCCTTTTGCATCTGGTTAATTTCACTCAGCTTTGTGTTCTCAAGGCTCATTCATCTTGTCATGTGCTTCAGGGCATCATTTTGTCTTATTGCTGCATAATATTCCATCATGTGTATATACCATTTTGTTGATCCACTCATCTGTTGAGGGGCATTTGATTTGTTTCCAACTTTTGGCGATTGTGAATAAGGCTGCTATGAACAAATGTCTATTTGTGTCATTGCTTTTAGCTCTTCTGGGTATATATCAAATAGTGCTATTGCTGGGTCATAGGGAAACTTGATATTTAGTTTCCTAAGGAACTGCCAAGCAGTCTTCCATAGTGGCTGCACCGTTATACATTCCTAAGTAGTGCATAAGTGTCCCAGTTTCTTCACATCCTCTCCAACATTTATAGTTTCCTGTTTGTTTAATAGCAGCCATTCTTAGAGGTGCGAGGTGGTATCTCATTGTAGTCTTGATCTGCATTTCCCTTTTAGCCAGTGAAAATGAGCATCTCTTTATGTACTTTTGAGCCATCTGTATTTGCTCTTCAGAAAAATGCTATTCATATCTTTAGCCATTTTATAATTGTTTGTTCTTTTGTTGTTGAGTTGTATGTTTTTTGTATATACAGGAAATCAAACTTTTGCCTGATATTTGATTTCCAAATATTTTCTCCCAATTGAATTGTCTGCCTCTTCACGTTTTTGACAAGTCTTTTGAGGTGCAGAAGCATTTGATTTTGTGGAGTTCTGTTTATTTTTTCTTTTGTTGCTTGTGTTTTGGGTGTAAATTTAGGAAGCTACCTATTACTACTAGGTCTTGAAGATGTTTCCCTACATTTTCTTCTAGAAGATTTAAGGTGCTAGTTCTTATATTTAGGTGTTTGATCCACTTTGAGTTAATTTTTGTGTAGGGTATAAGATAGGGATCCTCTTTCATTCTCAGCTATTGATATCCAGCTCTTCCATGCCCAATTATTGAAAAGACTGTTTTGTCCCAATTCAGAGGATTTGGGGGCCTTGTAAAAAATCAGTTGACCATAGATTTGGTGGTCAATTTCTGCACTCTCGATTTGATTCCATTGGTTCTATCTTTGTTCCAGTATTATGCTGTTTTGACACTGTGGCTTTATGACAGGTTTTAAAGTCAGGGAGTGTAAATCCTCTCTTTCACTCTTCTTTTTTAGGATGCTTTTAGCTATTGGGAATCTCTTTCCCTTATAGTTGAATTTGGTAGTTAGCTTTTCCAAATCTTCAAAGTAGGTTGTTGGAATTTTGATTACTACTATGTTGAATCTGTAGATCAATTTGGAGAGAATTCACATCTTAACTATGTGTAGCCTTCCTATCCATGAGCAGGGAATGTCTTTCCACCTATTTATATCTCCTTTGATTTCTTTTAGCAATGTTATGTAGTTTTCTGTGTACAAGTCCTTTATGTCCCTAGTTAAGTTCATTCCTAAGTATTTGATTCTTTTAGGTGCTATTTTGAATGCATTTTTTTCCTTAACTACTCCTCAGCTAGGTCATTTTTTATGTATAGAAATGTTACTGATTTTTGCACATTAATTTTATATCCTGCCACCTTGTTGAATTTGTTTATTAGCTCAAGTAACTTTGCTATAGATTTCTCAGGATCTTCCAAGTATAGTATCATATCATCTGCAAATAATGAAAGTTTTACTTCTTCCTTTCCAATATGGATGCCTTTTATTTCTTTGTCCTTCCTGATTGCTCTAGGTAGAACTTCTAGCACAATGTTGCATGATAGTGGTGATAGTGGGCATCCTTGTCTTGTACCTAATCTTAGGAGGAGGGCTTTCAGTCTTTATTCACTGAATATGATGCTGGCTGTCAGTTTTTCATATATTCCCTTTACTGTTTTGAGGTAGCAACTTTTGATTCCTATCTTTTGGAGTGTTTTTATCAGAAAAGGATGCTGAATTTTGTTGAATGCTTTTTCAGCATCAATTGAGATGATCATGTGATTTTTCCTTTTGATTTGTTAATGTGCTGTATTACATTAATTGATTTTCTTGTGTTGAACCATCCTTGCATTCCTGGGATAAACTCCACTTGGTCATGGTGTATAATTCTTTTAATGTGTTGTGGGAATTGATTTGCTAATATGTTATTGAGAATTTTTGCATCTATATTCATTAGGGAGATTGGAATGTAGGTTTCCTTTCTTATGGCATCTTTATGTGGTTTGGTATTAAAATGATATTACCTTCATAAAATGAATTAGGTAGAGGTCCTTTATCCCCAGGTTTTTTTTTTTTTTTGGAAAAGTTTTAGCAGGATTGGTGTTAGTTCTTTCTGGAATGTTTGCTAAAATTCCTCTGTGAAGCCACCTGGTCCTGGGCTCTTTTTTTTGTATGAAGATTTTTGATGACTGATTGAATCTCTTTATCTGTGATTGGTTTGTTGAGATCTTCTATTTCTTCCTGAGTCAGGGTAGCTTTGCCTCCAGGAATTTGTCCATTTCA
>PVIY010036529.1:0-25378 GCA_004026745.1 Myrmecophaga tridactyla | reverse complement strand
TAATATAGGCATTTAGGGCAATAAATTTACCTTTCAGCACCGCCTTTGCTGCATCCCATAACTTTTTTTTTTTTTTGTCTGCATGGGCAGGTTCCGGGATTCAAACCGGGAATCAAACCAGTCTCCAGCATGGCAGGCAAAAACTCTGCCAGTGAGCCACCATGGCCCTCCCATCCCATAACTTTGGATATGTTGTATTTTCATTTTCATTTGCCTTGAGATATTTACTGATTTATCTTATAATTTTTTCCTTGATCCAGTGGTTATTTAGAAGTGCGTTGTTAAGGGCGGGCCATGGTGGCTCAGCAGGCAAGAATGCTTGCCTGCCATGCCAGAGGACCCGGGTTCGATTCCCAGTGCCTGTCCATGTAAAAAAAAAAAAAAAAAAGTGTGTTCTTAAGTCTTCATATATTATTTTTGAATTTTCTTGCCTTCCACCTGTTATTGTTTACAACTTCATTCCATTACAATCTGAGAAAGTATCTTCTATAATTTCAATCTTTTTAAATTTATTGAGACTTTCTTTGTGACCCAACATTTGGTCTCTCCTGGAGATTAATCCATGAGAACTTGAGAAATTTTTGGATCCTTCTATTGTGTGGTATAATGTTCTATAAATGTCTGTTAAGTCTAGTTCATTTATTGTTTTATTCAAAATCTGTTTCCTTATTGATCCTTTGTCTAGACATTCTGTCCAGACAGAATGAGAGCACTGTGTTGATGTCTCAGCTATTATTGTAGAGGTGTCTACTTCTCCCTTCAGTGTTGTCAGATGTGCCTCATGTATTTTGGTGCACTCAGGCTAGATGCATATAGTTATCTCTTCTTGATGAATGGTTCTTTTTATTAATACATCGTGGCCTTCTTTGTCTTCTTTAGTTGTTTTACATTTGACATCTAAATTGTCGGATATGACTATAGCTACCCCACTCTTTTCTGGTTGTTGTTGCATGAAATATCTTTTTCCAACCTTTCATTTTGTCCTTGGGTCTAAAATGAGTCTCTTTTAGACAGCATATATATGAGTCCTGTTTTTTAATCCATTGTACCAGTCTATGTCTTCTGATTGGTAAGTTTAATCTAGTAACATGTAATATTATTATGGTAAAGGCAGTATTTCTACCATTTTGTCTTTTGGATTTTATATGTCTCATCATTTTTTTCTGTCTCTTTTTACCCTTACTGATAGCCTTCATTTCTACACTTATCCAGACCTCTCTCTCCTGTCTTTTCCTATAAGCCTGTATTATTGTTGTTGTTTTTGTTGTTGTTGTTATTTAGTATTTCTTGTAGACCAGTTTCTTAGTCACAAATTCTCTCAGTGTCTGTTTGTCTGAGAATATTTTAAGTGCTCCCTCATTTTTGAAGGACAGTTTTGCCAGGTTTGGAATTCTTGGTTGACAGTTTTTCTCTTTCAGAATCCTAAATATATCATACCACTGGCTTCTCACCTTTACGGTCACTGCTGAGAAGTCTATACATAGTCTTATCAAGCTTCCCTTATATATGATGGATTACTTTTCTCTTGCTGCTTGCAGAATTTTCTCGCTGTCTTTGACATTTGACAATCTGATTAGTAAGTTTCTTGGAGTAGGTATATGTGGATCTGCTCTGTTTGGGGTGTGTTGTGCTTCTTGGATATGTAAATTTATGTCTTTCATAAGAGATGGAAGTTTTCAGTGATTATTTCATCCATTATTCTTTCTGCCCATTTTCCCTTCTCCTCTTCTATGACATATATTCCTTATATTCATGTACTTCATGTTGTCATTTAATTCCCTGAGACCCTGATCATACTTTTTCCATTTTTTTCCCTATCTGTTCCTTTGTGTGTAGGATTTAGATGTCCTGTCCTCTAGTTCACTAATCCTTTCTTCTGCCTCTTCTAATCTGCTGATGTAAATCTCCATTGTTTTCCCTCTCTTCTATTGTGCCTTTCATTCCCATAATTTTTGCTATTTGTTTTTTTAAGCTTTCGAGTTCTTCTTTATGTTGGCCCCATGTCTTCTTTATGCCCTTCATCTCTTTTTGCCATATCTTCCCTAAAAGCATTGATTTGATTTTTTAATTCAATTAGTATGTTTGATTGAACATTACTTAATTGCTTCAACTCCTGACCTCATTTGAGGTGTTTTTTCTTTGGGCCATATCTTCATTTTTCCTAGTATGACTTGTAATTTTTTGTCGATGCCTTGGCATCTGATTTCCTTTATTAATTTATTCTAGAGGTCATTTCACTCTTTTACCTAGTGAAATTGTTGGCTGGTCTGGTTTTCTACCTGTTTTTTGGTGTTCATTTCGACTTATTCTAGACCTCTAACATAGCCTCTATTTGAATGTTCAGAGTTTTTCAGTTCTTGTTTTTCTGGGTTTTGCCCTATCTAGAATCTTTTTTTTTCTTTCAGGATGGTCTCCCCAGCTATCATCAACCCAATTAGGTTTTCCAAGACAAGACAGGCTCAGGTCTCAGGAGGAGGGTATAATCAGTATCAAGTTTCCCTGGGGATAAGACCCAGTAGGTTTTAGAGATTCTTGTGAAGCCTCTAGACTCTGTGCTTTTCCTATCCTTCTCAGCAGGTGGTGTTTGTCAGACTTCAACTCTCCACCAGTGTAAAGTAATGTGGAGACTTTTATTCTAAGCTGACCCTGTAGCTGCCAGGGGCATGGCTGAGCCAGAGGCTGATGTTGAAGACAGATTTAGGACTTAATCCCTGGGGTCTGAATTCTCTCCTTGAGGACCACCATTTGAGCTGAGCCCAGCCTTCTTTTCCTGGGAAAGATAAGCCCTTTAGGGAATTATCTCCATTTGACTTGTGCTTTGACTGTCAGATCTATCTTAATTCCTCCCTTGTCTGAATCAGAGCTGACAATTGAAAATGCCTGAGGCATTCTCTAATGAGCCACTTAGAATAGTTTTTTTTAATTCCCTTTTCAGAGCCAGTCCCAGCTCCCAAAGTTTGTCTGTCAAGAGACAGAGTTGTTACCTGGCTATTTGTATCTTGGGGCACAACCCTTTTCCAGAATTCTGAGCTGGGCTGACTCTAGAAGTCTCAGGCTTTTTTTTTTTTTCCTCCTGTCAGCCCTGCCTCCTGTCTGCTGGGAGAAACCTCATGATTCCTACCCTGCTTGTGTTTGGTTTATCTGTGCTTGGAGTTTGTATTCAATAGAAAAAAAATTGTTAATTAAAACTGCAATTGGAGCTTGGCTAAGCTGTCCTTCCTTGATCCCAGTAGAGGCCTCTTCTTTTTCCCCTGCAATGCCAGTTGGGGAGGGGGTACCAGCTTCTGGATTTTGGAGGCTTTACTCACAGTTCTATGGTGTGATCTTGGCCTCCTCACCCATTGCAGACTGGTATATGATATATGTCTAGTCATGGATGGCCCCCACACAGTTCTTCCAGACAGTTCCTGGCTATTTATTAGCTGCTCTAGAAGACAAACTGAATTCCACACTTCCTTATGCCACCATCTTGCCCCATCCTCTAGACATCTTTTCTTAACATTCATATTCTTTCTAAGATGACATTACTATTTTGGGTGTTTTCTACTTTTTTTTCTTATTCAATTTTTGTAGTTCTACAATATTCTGGATACTGTTCCTTTGGCTATATGTATTAAAAATATCTTCTCCCACTCAGCATCAAGGGATTGAGAAAATCTTCTCAACCAAAAAGGAGAAGAGAGAAATGAGACAAACTAAAGTGTTAAGTGGCTGAGAGATTTCAAACAGAGTCAAGAGGTTATCCTGGAGGATAACCTTCTTATTACACGTTATATAGATATCACCTTTTTAGTTTAAGGTGTATTAGAGTGGCTAGAGGGAAGTGCCTGATACTGTAGAGCTGTGTTTCAGTAGCCATGTTTCTTGAAGATGATTGTATAATGATATAGCTTTCACAATGTGACTGTGTGATTATGAAAACCTTGTGTCTGTTGCTCGTTTTATCTACAGAATGGACAGATGAGTAAAAGAGATGGATAAAAAAAACAAATAATAGGGGGAACAAATGTTAAAATAAATTAAGTACATGGAAATACTAGTGGTCAATGAGAGGGAGGGGTAAGGGGTATGGTATGTATGAGTTTTTTCTTTTTATTTCTTTTTCTGGAATGATGCAAATGTTCTAAGAAATGATCATGGTTACGAATATACAATTATGTGGTGATATTGTGAGTCATTGTTTGAACACCAAGTATGGAATGTTCATATGTTAAGAATGTTTGTGTCTGTATGTTGTTTAGTCAATAAAAATATTTTTTAAAAATTAAACATACACACACACATAAAAAAAAATCTTCTCCCAGTTCCATAAAATGAGTCAAGAAGTGTTTCCCCTTTTTCTTTACTCTGAAATAATTTGTATAACATTAGAATTATTCATTCCTCGAATACCTGTTAGAACTCACCAGTAATACCATCAGGGCCTAGAATTCTCTTTGGGGAAGATTATTTTTTTAAACTATTGATTTAGTCTCATTTGTGATTATAAGACTTCAGGGTTTTTTCTTTCTTCTTGATATTTCTTTCTTCATGATATTTTTTCAGGAATTTTTCCCATTTCATCTGAAATGCAAAAATAAGTTCATTTTCAAACTTATTGGCATTAAGTTCATAAAAGCCTGTTAATTATTGTTTTTGTTTCCTAGGCTGCTCAAAGCTATACCGCAAATGGGTTGGCTTAAACAATGGAAATTTATTCACTTACAATTGAAGCCTGAAAAATATCCATATTGAGGCATTATCAAGGTGCTGCTTTCTTCCCCAAAACCAGCTGCTGGCCATCCTTGGCTCCTCTACACATGGCAAAGCACATGGCAGTGTCTATTGGTTTCTCCCTTCTCTTCCAAGTTTTATTGCTTTCACTCCTTGCTTCCATTTCATTTGTGAAGGATTCCAATAATAGGATTAATGCCATCCTAATGAGGTGGGTCACATCTTAACTGAAGGAGCCTCATCTAAAGAACCTACTTACCATGGGTTTACACCCACAGGAATGGATTAGATTTAAGAACATTTTTTCTATGGTACATACAGTTTCAAAAAAACCCACTATTATATTTCTAATTTCTGCAGCATCTCCTCTTTCATTCATGTTATTTTTGTGCCCTCCATTTTTTATCCTTATTACCAGAAGTTTGTCAATTTGATCCAGTTTTCCAAAGGATCAAGTTTTGACCTTATTGATCCTGGCTATTTTATATATTAGTTTTCTTTCCTTGATTTCTGCCCTTG
Source organism: Myrmecophaga tridactyla (assembly GCA_004026745.1). Taxonomy (NCBI): domain Eukaryota; kingdom Metazoa; phylum Chordata; class Mammalia; order Pilosa; family Myrmecophagidae; genus Myrmecophaga; species Myrmecophaga tridactyla. The sequence goes on along the minus strand of PVIY010036529.1, from coordinate 20,146 downwards.
TCATCATAATCTTTTCTCTTCTACTTTCTTTAGGTTTGTTTTGCTGCATTTTTAAATAATTTGAGATGATTACTTAGTTCATTACTTTTCCCCCTTTCTTATTTTCTAATATACACAAGATTTTACATTGTTCACCCACTATTGCTTTAGCATTATCCTACAAGTTTTCAATATGCCATGTTTTTGTTATCTTTCAGTTCTAAATATATTCAAATTTTCCATAATTCTTCTTTGACCCATTAGTTATTTAGTAATGTGTTCCCAAACATATGGAATTTTCTAATTTCTTTTAGTTGATGTCTAAGTTAATCACATTATGGTTTCTATGAAAACAAATCCTTTCAAATTTGCTTGAGAGAATGTACATTCTGTTGAGTATGGTATTCTATGTTTGCCTATTAGCTCAAGATTATTAATTTTATTATTTAAATCACATGTAAAACAAAGATTCAATAAGTTAAAAATAAAATAATGAAGATGAAGACATAAGTCCAAACAGATTTATCTTATTTGGGTGTTGCTGTGCTTCATGATGTATGTCTTCTGCTACAATTGGGAATTTTCAACCATTATTTCCTCAAGTACTTCTTCAGCCCCACCTTCATTTTACTCTCTTTCCAGAACTCTAATGACCCAAATATTAGATATTTTGTTATAGTTGGGCCTACAGGTCTCCAAAGATTATTCTTTTTCTTTTTATTTCATCATTGTCTCTCTAGAAATTGAATCATTTCTGTTGTTCTATCTTTCCATTTACTGATTTTATCCTCTGTGTCTTCCATTCTGCTGTTCAGTCTATCCATTTAGCTTTTTATTTTGGTTATTGTACTTTCAGTTCTCAAATTTCTATTTTGTTCTTTAATTTCTTTACTGAGATCTTCTATTTTGCTAGTACTCTGCTTTTTTTTCATTTGCTTCAAGCAGTCTATAACTGCTTATTGAAGCAGTTTTATTGTGTCTACTATAAAATCTTTCACAGATAATTCTTAGATCTCTGACATCTCAGCATTGGCATCTGTTGGCTATTTTTTCATTCAGTTTGAGATGTAACTAGTATGAAGAATGATTTTCTATTGAAACCTGGAATTGCAGGTGTTGTTATAAGACTCTGGATCTTATTAAACCTTCTGTTTTAGCAGCACTTTTTTGACCCACTCCAGCAGAGTTGGGGAAAGGCAACTCATTATAGCTTCTCAAGAAGGCACATTCAGACTCCCCATTTGCAAGTGTGTGTGTGGTTGGGACCACAGTTTTTTTCTGTGTACTTAGCTGGAGTAGAATGGTATTGTCTAAAAGTTTTGTCTTATTAGGCTGCCCTTTTCCTTGTCCTCTGGCTAGAGAGAGCTAGCTTTTTTTGTGTCTGCATCTATTGTGTTGCCCACTTCTTCAGCTGCACGTTTGGGATATGTGACAAAAAGAAAACCCAAGAAACTCACCACCATGTTGTTTCATGGGTCCCAACATCCCTAGCTAATTCACTTCATGTCTCTATCTTTCAGAGACTTCTCATTTTGTTTTATATATAATGCCCCTGGGTTTTTAGTTGCACTTAACAGGAATAGGGAAAAGTGTATCTATTCCATATTTTCGGAAGCAGAAGTTCTTCCCTTTTATTTTTTTAATCACTGAACTACACTTTTAGTTAGAGAAGTGGAGAGAAGACTTAGTAAAGAAAATGTGCTTTTATCTCTGTCTCAGTAATAGTCTTGTTGTGCTAAGAACAATGGCCAGCGGTGCCAAAATGATCATCGAAATGCAGAAATAGTTTTATCACAAGTCTCCTTTTTCCAGGAAACCCAAACCAAAATAGTCTGTGTGTACCTTCCATTTTTAATTGAGGTTGTGTTCATGCTCCTGATTTTACCGCTATCTTAAGAGTTTTAATTGGAGATTTTTTTTAATTATAGAATATCAGCATTAGAGATACAATTCACTCTAAATGAGATCTGAAGTGAAGCAAGCTTGAGAATGGCAGGAACATTCACTCTAGTCCCAAAAGGAAAATAAATATGACTACCAGTACAGTTCCCCTTTCCCTCACTGTACCATGTTGCTTCTAATTGCAGGATTTCTTTTGTTGGGATTTTCAAGAAGGCATTTTAAATTTATAAATCAGTAAAGAATGCCTTTGGCTGCAAATAACAAAATCATTCTTGAGTGACTTGGAAATTCCTCTATACTGTATCATGTAGCCAAATGTTTTACCTCTTTGAGAAAATAAATGAATAAATACATATACTTTATATTTAAGCTCCCTGTACACAGAGAAAAGGAGAGATCAACTTGGTTGAATGTTGCTGAGATATTAAATAAGGGAGGAATTGAGACTCAACCATTGCATTTGCCAATGTGGAGGTTATTGAAGACCTTGACAAACGCTGTTTCAGTGGAATTTTGGGAACAACAGCCTAATTAGGTTGTCCAAGAGCTAATGATTTGAGGTGAGAGAGTGAAAACTACCAAGTATGGATAAGTCTTTTGAGGTGTTTTGCTTTAAAGGAGGACAGAAAATGGAATAGCTGAAGGAGGATGTGGGGTCAAGGAAGGGATTTTCATGTATTGAGATTTAAGCTATTACAGCATGTTTTTAAGCTGAGAGGAATTAATTCACTTTAGAACAGAGAAAAAATGGTGATGCAAGAAGGACAAGATGGATGATTGCAGGACTAAGTCCTTGAGAAGATGAGTGAGGAAAGGGGCCATCTTTGCCCAAAGGAAGAGTTAACCTTGGTCAGAACAAACACAGTTCACCCATTATATTAGGACGGAGAGCAGATAATTTTTGAAGGTTGGTTTCTAGATTTGGTGACAATTAGACTGAGAACATTCTCTCTAGTTGTACCTATTTTCTCAGTGAAATAAGCTGAGAATGAGGCGTAGAGAAAGAAAGTATGAGGATTTGAGTGTAAAGAACATATGAAACAGAATGCATAAAAATAAAATAATGTACTGAGGATCCTAGCTTACACATTAAGACAAGGGAAAAAGTGATAAGATTAGAAAGGAAGAAACTAAACTACTATTTTTAACGCATATGTATCTACACAGAAAACCCAAAATGACCTACCAACTAACCATTAGAATTAAGAGCTTAGAAAGATAGCTGGATATAAGATCAGTATACAGAAATTGCATTCCTATATATGAACAACAGCTTTAAAACAATTTAGGACAATATGTCATTCAAAATAACAGCAAGAGATTAGGAAGCTAGACATAAAGCTAACAAAATACGTAAGACTGTTATTAAGAAAATGATAAAACTCCCTGGTCTGAACTACAGAGTCAATAGAATTCCAATCAAAATTCCAAAGGGTTTTTGAAGAAACTTGAGAAGATAATTTTAGAATTGCTATGTAAGAGAAAAAGTCCCCAAACAACCAAGATATATTCCTAGAGAAAAGATGATAGAGAACTTGCCCTACTAACTATTAACTGTATAAGGCTGCTGTAATTAATATGGAGTGATATTGTAAAGGATAGGCAAGTTGACCAATGGAATAAAAGATATTCAAAAAAGAAACCTATGCATATATGTAAATTTGGCACATGACATAGGTGACATTGCAGATTCAGTGACTAAAATAGTGTCTAGCACATAGTAGGCACTCAATATGTGTTTGTTGAAGTAATGTTTGGGTAAATGAATGGGCGGCAAAAATATGATCTTGGGACAATTGGTTATATATATTAAAAAAAAATGTACCTCTTCTTCTTACCATGGTTCTGAAAATCAATTTCAGATCAATTAAAAACCTAAGCGTGAAAGGTTAAACTTTAAAATTTTAAAAATAGAATATGGGGGAAGATGGGGGACTGGGAAATAGGAGGAGCCCATAAGGGCTTCAAAGGATTTAGAAATATTCTAGTTCATAAATTAGGGGGTGGCTTTATGTATGTTTATTTTATTATACTTCATACTCGAGATTTTGCATAAGCCCTTTTGTATGTATCAATTATTACATGATAAGATCATTTAAGGGGGGAAACTAAGTAAAAATACAGGATAACATATGCCAAATGAGATTTATCGACAGTGGCTGTGAATGGAGACAGTGCCAGCCTGTAGCTCTTCTCAGCCTACCTTGTTGTTTACTGTATAATTAACACCGTCCTGCTCATTATATATGCCATTCTGTTCCTTTCTGTATCCACTGCTTGTTCAAGGCAAGATACTCCCTTTCTTCCTATTGTCTTCCTGCCTTTATTTGCTTCCACCTGCATCACTACCAAAGCCCCTTTGTTTCTGGCATTAGAGTTGAGTTACTGTGTTATTCTCTGGCTGCCCTTGCGTCAGCAGGGATTTAGTTCTGCCCTCTCCCCTTCAAATACACACATATTGTTCTTTCTTTACAGGTTGAACTCTGCTGTCAGGTATGAAACATCGCAATCACTCCTACTCCCTGCAAAATTACACACATTATAATTTCCTTTGGAGAAAAATGTAAAACCATTTACTTATACCTGTGTTTGAGTTTTGGCCCTATGTCTCTAGAAGGAAGACAACCCAAACAGTTAATTATGCTACCTGCCTGAGAAGATTAGAAGACAAATCAGAAACAGATGGAGAGAAAGAGTCCTTTAATGATTTATTCATTGACTCATATGATTATGGGTTTTTTTGTTTTGTTTTGTTTTGCTCTTATTTTAAAGGCCATATTTTTATGCCTCTATATCATGTTAAAATATCAATATGTTTCATAAAACTATAATATTCATATATTCAACAAGTATTTATTAAATGTCTACTTTGTGCGATGAGGCAGAGGCATTGTGAACAAAACAGATAAAGGCACTTACATTGTAGGGGGAGAGACAAAACAAAAAATAAACAATTTCAGTACATCAAAAATTATGTAATGTGAGGCGGGCCATGGTGGTTCAGTAGGCAGAGTTCTCGCCTGCCATGCTGGAGACCAGGTTTGATTACAGGTGCCTGCCCGTGCCAAAAAAAATTATGTAATGTGTTAGGGAAAATTTACATGGTATTTTGTGGCATGAAACAAAAGAGAGGAGGGAAAACAAGTTCAGGAGTGCCTGGGAGGTTACTAAGAGAGAGATTGACATTGTAAGACAGACCTCTTTGGAAAGGTGGAGTGAGTACTAAAGGAAGTGAGGGTGTTGATCACGAAGTTATCCAGGAGAAGACCCTCCAGGCAGAGGACCAGGGCTAAGGTGCTGAGGCAGAGGCAAATCTTGATGTATAAAAGTATCAGCGTTCAATAGGAAAGCAGAACCACTATGAGGAATGTGGAATAAGGGATTTATGCAATCATAAGAGCTAGTGTAGAAGTCTGTGGAAGAAGATTGTATCTGCCTTTGGTGGTAGATCTAAAGTTAAGATAGATTAGACCAGAAATTGGAAAGGAGTACTGAACATGAAAAGGGGCAGAACTGGAAACAGGAGAATAAACTAGATTCCATGAAGCCAAACTAGAACCTACGCCGTCTCTGCCTCCCACCTCCACTGCACAGGCAACTACAGGAGCCTGTGCCCCTCACCACAGACCTGCAATGCCTGACTCAGGACTCAGAGAAGGCGAAAGAGATCTGGCAGGAACTAGAGGAGCTACAAACCTGGCAGCTGCCCCACATCAACAAAGTAAACCAGCAGATCAGCAACAACATGTTGCCTGAGCTGCAGCAGCAACTGGCATCCCACACCGACCTTCACAGAGTACTGGCAGATGCTTCACTGCTGCTCTCCAAATCTCACACCAAGTTCTCTTGAGGCTGTTGCCAATGGGAAGGGAAGGGAATTCTGGGAAATGGTTCCTGCGTAACTAAATTGACACACTTTAAAGTCACAATTAGGAAGGAGGCCAGTGTGGCCAGACCAATTGAGTACACAGCAGTGGCGGTGGGTGGGGAGAAGGAAGAGATGACGTCAAAGACCTGCATAGGAGTCCAGGAACACAGGGTCTTATACACCATTAGAAGCATTGGCCTTTCAGTGTTAATGAAATGAAGAGCCTTTGCAGGGTTTTGAGGGGAAGACTAATTACTCCTTTTAAAAGGATAACAAACTAAGCAGTTTGTTAATGGCAGATCAGTATAATAACTAACCCTGAAATAGACCCTTATATAAATAATGACTTAGTATAAAAGGAAATGTCAGATTGATGCATAATGGATGATGCATCATTCAGTTATCAGTATTGAGAAAAACTGGGCATTTAAGGGATTGGCAAGTTCGATTCTCATGTAATTCACCAAAATAAATTCCAAATGGATTAAATAATTAAATATAAAACATTCAAAGTACAAACACAAATGGCTAATAACCTTTCTGGAAAACAGTTTCATTCAACAAATATTTATTAAAAATCTGCTAAGTGGTAGGCACACTGCTAGTTGCAGAGGATACAAAAATAATTAATGTACTATTCCTGCTAGTGAAGAGCCTATCATCTAGTAGGCAATTTGGTAACATATACCTGGAGTCTTGAAAATACAAATGGTAAAATATTTTCTCACTCAGATGTGTAAAGATGTAACTTCCTGTTTATTTTCTATAAATCATAATTTCCATTTTGAGGCTTTGTTAATGTAAACTTTGATAATTTTTTATAAATTCAGTCATTTCAGAGTGAAGTAAATAGAGCTAATTTTTTTCTGATCAGAAAGTAAATACAATTGTTCTACGGGTTAAAGAAGTTCCATTGCACTAGTTGGGTGTCATTATTTGTTTTTATAATTTCATGAAAACTGCTAAGACATTTTTTATATCTCACAAGACATCCATATGACATTAGCCTAAGTGTCAGTCTTGGTTTCTGGATGACATCCCTAGGTTGTGACAGAGACTACTTATTTCCAACCAAATATCCATTCTCCCTTTCTATCTCAAATTAGCAGAACTCCATTGCCACCAACTGAAAGACTATATTTCACAGCTTGTCGCAAAGTGTGGCTTTGTGGCTAAGTTCTGGCCATTGGAATGAAAACAGAATGTTGTGTGGGACTTCAAATGTCTCATTAAAGTCCAGTTTTAAATAAAACCTCTATAACAAAAATCATTCTAAATAGAAAAGCACTGGAAGTTTTTCTTTGAAAACCAGGAACAAAATAAAGATGCCTGCTGGCATTACTTCACCTCAGAATTTTGTAGAGATCCTATGCAATCCAAGTCAAGAAAAAAAAATTAAACCCATAAAGATGGAAACGGAGGAAATAAAACTGTCATTATTTGCAGATGATATGATTGTCTACATAGAAAGCTCCAAAGAATCTAGAAATAAGTTTCTAGACAAAATAGAAGATTTTAATTAAGATCATTATAAAAAATTCTATTTAATTTCTATAAAGCAGGCACAATTAGGAAGCATAATTTAAAAATATATACCATTTACAATATCACAAATCTATAAAATCCTAGAAGGAAAAAATTAGACAAAAGCTGTGCAAGATTCATACTTAGAAAATTATAAAAACATGGCAAAATAACATTGAAGAAGGTCTAAATGGAGAAATATCCAATCTTTATGGATAGAAAGTCAAACATAAACATCAATTTTCTCCAATCTGATTTATATATATAATGCAGTCAACTAGTCACCATCCCAATAGAGGTTTTCACAGAACTTGAGAAGTTGATTCCAATGTTTATGAAGGGACAAAAGGCCAAGATAATTCTGAAGATAAATAATGAGGGAAGAATTATCCTAGCAGGTATAATAATTCATAATAAAGTTTTAGTACTTAAGATAGGTTGTTATTGGTGCAGGAATAGACGAAGTGACCAAGGGATAGACTGAAGAGCATAGAATCAAACCCGTACATATTTGAAAATTTAATAGATGAGGAAAGTAGGGAACTGAGGAAAGGAAAGACTAACAAATGAGGCTAAAAACTGGTTACCCATGGAAAAATGAAAACAGATTTTACTTCACACCATATACAAAAATCAAACTTGGATTAAGTTTTTACATGTCAAAAGCAAACTTGAAAACTTTTAGAAGAAAACATAAGTGAATATATTTGCAAACTCAGGATAGAGAACTTCCTAAACAAGACACAAAAATATGCTAACCATAAAAGAGGTATTCATAAATTCAAATACACTAAAATTAGTCATTGAAAAATATTATAAAAAACACCTTAAAGAAAATGAAAAGAAAAATTACAACTGAGAGAAATTATTACAACTCAAAGGATTGATGTACAGAATAAATAAAGAATTCCTATAAACGAAAAAGGAAAACAACCTAATAGAAAACTGCAAAAAGATTCAAACAGATATTTCACAGAAGAGGATATGCATACAGCTAATAAACGTAATAAGTTATGAAGCACTGCTCAACTACACAGAGATACCATTTTACACTTACTGACAAAAAATAAGTCTAACAATATCAAGTTTCAAGGGAATGTGAATCTATGGGGTCACATTGCTGGTAGGACTATAAATTAATACAATCACTTTGTATGAAAATTTGTCATTATCTTGTAATGTTGCTCATGCCTAAAGACCCAGTCATTCCATGTCAAAAGAAACAGTAACTCCGTTTACTATCTCCTATGAAATAGAAGACTGTTCGTATCAGTGCAGCTTGTATTAGGAAAAAAAACATGTAAACAACCCAAATATCTGTCAGAAGGAGAAAATACAAATAAATTGTGGTAGAGTCACACAATGGACTATAATACAGAGGTGGAAATTAATACACTACAACTTTACCAATTACATGGATAAGTCTCAGAAGCAATGTTGAGTGAAAAGAGCAGGCTCCAGAAGACTAAAGTGAGATAAACTTTTTATTATCCAAACAAAATTCAATTATATTGTTTATGTGTATACAGTATAATTGATAAAATTCATTTTTAAAAAGCAAGGGAATGACAAATGACAAATTTAGGAAAGGAGTAACCTATGACAGAGGTCAAGAGCCAGGATAGGGTGGGGTCAAGGTCAAACAGAGGTGATATTCTGGTTCTTGGTTGGCGATTGGCTTTATCAGGTGTTCATTATCAAATTAAATTAAAGTAAAATAAGGCCATACATGGACCAATGATGACAGTATGTCATGAATCAAGGGTTTTTATTAATTACAATTCCGGGCACTGGAAGTTCATTAAAAAAAAAGAAAATCTGTGATAACTGGAAAAGACATTTTCCTGAATGTCTTACTGACAAAAAATAAGAAGTCTAACAATATCAAGTTTCAAGGGAATGTGAATCTATGGGGTCACATTGCTGGTAGGACTATAATGTCCTACCCAAATGCAGCAAGCAATTCCTCTTAAAAGTCTCAGTTAATGACCTGGAACATGCTTTTATGGCTTTCCAATGAAGTGTGAAGTGTTGCAGTTCTTGTGAACAAACTGTCAAGTGAGCACCTACCACTTCCAGTAGTTCTCAGATCAAGGGGGTGATGTGGCTGAGAACCTTAGGAAAGAAACAAACAAAAAAGTGTCAGCTAAGGTTCCTTAGGGACAGTTTTAGTTTATTTTTTAAACATGACTCCAAAAGTCTGGTTTAACTTCTAGAAAAAACAAATGAGAGTATTGCAAAGTAAAAGTTTATTGTAAGGGTTCATGTTTGTCTTAGGTTACATTTATAATGCAATATGTTTTGCACTTTTCTTCTGTTTGATTAATTATTAAAACTTTCTTTATAACTTTGTAGTCCTCATAGAATTAGTTTTTATGTGGAAACTGAGGGCTACAAAGTTAAAAAAAAAGAAGAAGAATGTTGGAGGTTAAAATTTATTGGCATTTAAAACAACTTGCCTTTGGATACCAGGCAGTAATTACTTGCGGGCAATAATTCAAGGATGGGCTGTGTGGGACAGTGGAGAGTAAGTGGCCTTAACAGTCAAAAGAAAACTAGCACATGTGAATCTGTTTCCTTATCCATCAAACTAAGGGACCAATACCTGCCATCCCTACCTCAGGGTCAGTGTAATGATGTGATATTCATGACAGACTTTATCAGCAGTCAGCAAGGGTCAGTACCAGGTGGCAATAATAGAAGACCGCTGGAATGCAAACAGTACTTTTACATCCGCTTTAGGGTACTTGGAGTGGGGCTTTACTATTTGTAATGACCACGTTGTTAGTTATTTTATTTTTGCATTTCTGACAGAAATCATAAAATCATATCTGATGTACTTGATCAGGAATGTTAAAATATAACCCACTCTTTGGAAATCTGTTTTAAGGTGATCCAATTTGTGTGGCAGTTTCTAGAAAATTTTTATGGCAAAAACTGAGAATTGCCAGTCACTAAAATATTAATTATATAGTCAGTGTAGAGCGGGTAAAATATACATCTGGGCCTCACTTTACAATATAGATGTTTTCTAAAATGGTGCCTAAGAAGCAGATACTTGTCCTCATTGCTTCACATTATCATTTCAGAAGCACTTTACTTTATTCCTGCTCAATCCGCCTTGGAGGGTGCTGCTCCCAAAACTCTCAGTTTAAAATGTCTCTGCCCTTTGGTTTCTCCTTAACAATCTGTACATAAGTCCTTAACTGTCTTCAGGAATCTGCCATTTGAAGAAATTGTTTTAAAAACAGAATAATTCTCCTGAAATGCTAATACACCTATTAAACGGATCTGAAATTTTACACTGGGCTTTCTGGAGGGCAGCAAACCCCTAGCTAGGCCCAGGCTTTTCTTTATTTCTGTTCATTGTCTTTCAGGGAAGACAAGGAAAGAAGCATCTCAGAAAATCTTTATCTCTCTCTATTTTTTTTTTTTTTCAAGAGGAGTAGGAGGAAGATTTAAAATAGTTAGGTCTGGCAGCTTAATCTCAGTTGGCTGTTTTTGCCAACAATCTGTAAAATGTGTTTTTAAGGGTAGGAAGTTTGGGCCTTGGGCCAGAGCGCATGTCTGTCATCAGCAGGATGAATAAATACTCCTTTTAACCCACTGCTATGCTCTGTTTACTTTTGTGCCTGAACACATGAACACTGAGCCTTCCATAGGCCAGAGCTGCTCAGGGTTGATCCTTCTTTCCAAATGGAACTTTCACATGTTCACCAGTTGGCTCAGCATGTGAGGAACAACTTTTTATGGGGTGAAACTCCAACCAGGATCCATTCCTGGTATCGGTATTTAGTCTTTAGAAGCTGAGGAAGGGAACTTGAAGTACTTTTCCTTTTCAATGCCAAAAGTCATTTCTTAGTGGCCAGAAGAACATATATATGGCTACGAGGTATCCGTGACACGCCACCACTTATTACTGAGGGTCTGTGGGGCCGAAAGTCCTCTGGTGGAATCTAGTGTTGATTCAGAAGGCAAAACTTCATTCTAGCATGTTTCTCCTAAAGCGGGGCTACTCTGCTTTTAAGGGGATGTCTGCTAAACCATGTTTCCTGTTTCCTGTAGAACTTACCACATCAGGGCTGACAGTCCTCAGAACAGAAAGTTAAGGGGCAAAAAAACGGGTAGTATTAGCAACATGGCAGTGGGTTGCCCCTCTCCACCTTCCTCTCCCTTCTCCTGCCTCCTCAGGAAAGCTGTTTCCTAAGGGGCAAAAAAAAAAAAAAGCGGGTGGTCCTAACTCCTTTTGGTAATTGCACAAGTCAAATGTTCCACAGGAGAGGGCACTTATTCCCTCTCTCCCATTCCCCTACCATGGGTCCAAGCTTCTTACTTCCTCCTTCCCACTCTTAACACAAGCAAGCTGCTACAGAAGCAAGCTGCCAGGTCGAGTGGACAGACCTGGCAGAGACCTGCAAGAAAGAGAAAGAACAAGAAGCAGCAAAAGAGACCAAGAGGTGACAGAGAATAAGTCATCTGTTCAGCCCATCCTCTCCATGTCCTCCTGCTCAAACTGGGGTAACTCCCAACTAGGAGGGCAGGACATGGGGTGGGGTGGGCAGCCAGAATCAACATGGCACACTCCTCCAATTCTACTCAAAGCTTTGGAAAGGAAAGATGAGGTTTTTTAACTTGTAAGTTCATACCACATTACATTTTATCTCAAGACAAACCTCTTCTTCTGAAGCTGGGTCCAGCTGAGCCCACCCACTGTTTCTATTTAAGAAGCAATGACCCAAAATAGAGCTGGCCATTTCTGCCCAGCCTCAGAGCATTCATCCATTTAATCACTCATACAAGTAAGTACTGAGCTTTTCCTTTGTCAGATGAAAAAGATACAGTTCTCCTCTCAGGGAGCTCATGGTCTAGCTAGGAAGAAACAAGTTAAGGGGGGTCTTATAAGATGAAAGGCTGGGGCTGTGATAGGGATCAGCAGGGGGTGTTAAGGAGCCTCAGAAGAAACACCCCTAACCCAGCCTGGGGTGAAGCCTGAAAGAGGTAAGAAAGCACTGGTTGGGGGAAGAGAGAACTCATCTATGAAACAGTCACAGTGCCCTGGTCAGTGACCCTTCCCTTCCTGGGTCTCCATTATTCACCAGCCAGATAAAAGGAGGTGGAGAGAATTGTCTTCAAGTTCTTGCTGACTTGATATGTCTATGTCTCTTTTCAACCACATCTCTGCAGAACTTGGTACTCTCAAAAGACAGAACCCAGGCGCAGGTTGTCCAAGTGGTATGTGTTGGGGTTGGGATATGTGAGGCTCCTCCTGATTTCAGGAACTAACAATGGCTTTGCTGGCCCGAGAGTTTAATAAAATGCCTCATAAGCAGGGAGTAGACTTTTGGCAGCATTGGCTCTGAAATCCTGCCATCTAGGTGTGACAAGTAGGCTGGTGGAATTCCGGGCATGTTCTAACCAGAGAAACCAGAATGGATTCTATCTGTGGCAAAGGTGCTGAAAATTTCTTCCCTCATTTGTTTTGTTCTGGGACGGTTATCACAGCCAACACCTTCTTATAGAACATGACCCCAGCACTCCCAGCCCTGCAGCCCTCTCTTCCCTATTCATTGCTTAGGCAGTGCCTGAAAGAAATGTCTTATAATCTGGGCAGCTAACCTGGGCTAATCTGTAGGGAATTTCACATCCCTTCCTCCTTTCTCTGAACCCACCATTTTGTGTAAATGTGAAAGCTAAGGGATTCCTGCCTTATAAATATACTTGTCCTCTTGTAGGCAGTACTATTTTCATGAATAACATTTAAGTCCTTCTAATGAAATCCTGCCCACCTGTCAATATTTAGCCTTAACAGCCTCCTCCTGTCCACCTGTGGGCTTCTGTAAACCTTTGTAGATGCCTCTTTACTAGAACTTAAGAGCACAGCCTAGTAATTGCTATTTCTAGATTTTGAGAAGATGTGCTATATATGTATAACCTGGTATTTCCCTGGAATTTTGGGTATCTGTATGTCATCTAAGGCTCAGAGTAGGAGTTCAATAGCTCTGAAGGTCAGCATTGCCACATACAACAACTGTTAAAGAAATTGAAAAAGAGATCAGGCTTCAATTAGAGATAAGAATGAAGCTGATCGGGTTGGGACTAAGGTAAATCAGAATACAGGGGTAAGGAGGACATTGTCTGTTATTTTAGAACTTCACCTACACTGTAAAACTTAAGAAAGAGAGGTTTATTTTGTCCAAAACCTAAATATTCTGAAGCACATAATCTAACTCAACCTGTCTGGATAGCTCATTTAAACAACCCAAACATATGCAACCCAGAATGGGAATGAGGGTTTGTAAATCTGTGTAGCTTAATGTACTACCCAGATTCATCCCAGAGTATGTTGAGCAGATAATTAAAAAGTATTGGCAAAATCCCTTGAAGAATGGGAGAAAAAATATGGAATCATTAAACTTTACCACCAGGGAAACCCCTGAAACTGTGTCAAATATTAGGGACTCCCAAGTCAATAGGCCATGCCCTTAATCTTTAGGCTTGCTCTTGTGAAGCTTATTTATATAGCAGAGAAGTTAAGCTTCCCTATAGTTATGCTAAGAGATACTTTCAGAGGACCATTTGTTGCTCAGATGTGGCCTTTCTCTATCTAAGCCCAACTCTACAAGGGAAATCTCTACCCTTTTCCCTACATGGGACATGACATCCAGGGGTGAAAGACTTGGCAATGTGCGAGATGACTCCCAGGGATAAAGTTGGCCCTGGCACCATGGAATCAACAATGCCTTCCTGACCAAAAGGGGAAAAAGAATTGTAACAAATAAATTTTCAGTGGCTAAGAGAATTCAAATAGAGTGGAACTACTCTGGAAGCTACTCTTATGCAAACTCCAGCTAGATACTGTTACTTTTCATGGTTTGCCAAACCCCAACCAAAACCATTCCTGCCAACCCTAAAGAACACCTAGGGTGTTATCAGAGAGTCTACAAAGGTTCCACGAGCTAGGATTACTTTCCAGAAATCTACACCCTCCAGATGGGTTCCTAGGCCAGATAAGTCCTGAAACCCAGAGGGGCCAGTCCTTCTAGAACATCAACTAGTTCCATCTCCCTATTCCATATTATCAACAGCCCTTTCCAACATGAAAAAGTTAGATTGGGCATAACCCAAATACCTTTAAAGTTTGGGAGAAAGTTCAAAGGAGAAGGTGGAGTTATAACAGAGAAGATAGGATTTGACAAATGAGTATGACTGCCAAACCATTGTACTGATATTTCTTTTAGTCTCCAGGGTCTTGGAATAGCTAGAAGGAAAAACCTAAAATTGTTGGAAATGTAACCCATGCCAAACTCTGAAATCTGTCCTATAACTAATTACTGCATTGTGCTTCGAAATTTATTGCTTTTTTTTTGTATATATGTTATTTTTCACAATTAAAAAAAAATTTTGGCAGAGTCCCTTGAGAGTCTGAAGGAAAAAAATATCAATATACATATAGAACTATTAAACTTTACCATGTGGGAAACCCCAGGAACCCTCTCAACCATTGGGGACCCTCTTAACTAATTGTGATGGTTTGCTAAACCCCAACCAACATTACCCCTGTTAGCTCTTAGGAATACCTAGGGCCTGAACTGAAACTCTATAAAGGTTTCATGCACTGGGTTTGCTTTCCTGGAACCTATAATTCCCAGAGAGTTCCTAGGTTAGAGGTATCCTGAAACCCAGAGAGACCAGCCTCTCCAAGATTGTTAATTATATCCCCCATCCTTTAGTGTTAGCACCCCGTCTCAACATGGAAAAGTCAGAATGGGCATAGCCCAAAGATCCCTATAAATTGGGAAAAGGATCAAAGGAGAAGGAAGAGGTACAACAGAGAGAATAGGATTTAACAAATGAGTATGGCTGCTGAATAACTATATTAATATTCCTTTTGGCCCCCAGTGTTTTAGAACAGCTAGAAGGAGAAATCTGAGATGGTGGAATTATAGCCCAGGACAAACTCTGGAATCTGTTCTGTAACTACTGTGATATGAAAATTATTGCTTTTTTCTATCTTTGCTTTGTATTTGTGTTATAGTTTACAATTTTAAAAATGTTTTAAAAAATTTAAAAAAATCACAGCCTACTGTCAGGCTTCCATCACCTAATATTAGGGCCTACCTAGTGATAAAAGCTCTATAAATGTTGCAACCAATTCTACATACTCTTTTCTCAACTATTTTATTGTTCGAGTTCCTTCCACAACAGTTTACTCTCTTGTTGAAATCTCATCAATCTTACGGAAAGGTAGTTGGGTCATCTGGCAGCCATCACTTTCAAGAAATGAACATCTTGTAATTTCTAGGTTTTCCTTCAACAGCTATACCATGAGTCCTTTACATTGTTATCTGTTGATCTGTTAATTAAGAACCTATCGTACTAGGCACTGGGGCTACAAAAGCAAATTCCTTCCCTGAAGTTTTCACAGTCTGGTGAAAGAGATCAGGAGGCAATGATGCAAGTACACATATACTACAATGGCAAAGCTTTATGTACAGTGGGAGCCCAGAGGATGCTCAACTTGTGTGCAGTCTTGGAGCAACAGAGAAGGCAACCTAGAAAACCTGACAGATTAGCTCAGGAATAAAGGATGTGGAATGGAGAATGAGCAGGAAATACTATGTATTAGGAGACTTTTCCATGGGTTTCTCACATTTCTGCAGGTCTTACAAGCAAGGAAATGTTCTGGACTATTTTTTGAAGGCTAGTTGTATAGTGAACAGCCTTGGAAGACAGAAGGAGTATTTCCCTCCAAAGTAAAGGTCAGGCATTCTTACTGTCCCTAAGCTTAGGGTTCCTCCCCTGAAATGTAACATCTGTATGTGCAGATGATGTTTTGGAGCTTCTTCCCATTGCCTTATAGAAACTGGGGGTCAGAAAACTAATGCAAAAACGCTGATACTCTGGCCACTGCTGTTGCTGGGAGTAATTAACAGTCCTTCTCTGACCCAGAAGTCTCATGCCTCTAACATCCATGAAATTGTGGCAGGATGAAATATTTGCTTCAAGTAAGGTAAAATCTCAGATGCTTCATGGTAGTTGACAGTAGGGGAGCATTTTCAGGTGGAGGAAGCTGTATATGCAAAGGCCCAGAGCCCAGTTACAGAACTGCCAGGAGGTCTGAGTGACTACAGTGTGCACTTGAAGTGGAAGCTGTCAAGAAATCTCTGCCTTCATGCTTTTGTTCAAATGTGACCTTGTAAGAGTGGCCTTCTCTGACCATCCTATTTAACATAGTATCCCTCTGTCACACTTTGGCCCCTTATCTTGCTTTTCTTTCCTTAAGACTTATACTACATGTCATTGCATATATTTATTTATTTATTGGCTGTCTCTCCCCACAAGTTTGCAGATTCCATCAGAGCAGAGACTTCCTTTTATTCACAGTTATATCCCCTCCACTTAGTGCCCAGAACAAAGAGATGGGACTATCAGACAGAGATTTGTAAATCCTTGGAAGTCATGGAGATTCTTTAAAGTATCAAGAATTTGCATTTTAGGACAATGATCCCTTCAGCAGTATGGGGAGTTCATTGAAGGGAGAGCAAGACCACTGGAGGATGGAAAACCAGGTAAGCTGGTGCATAATCTAGGACAATGATGTTAATAGAGACCTTGGACATTAGGGTTGGAGAGAAATAGTTGAATGTTAAAGATTTAAGGGTGGAGAATCAATGGGACCTGGTCATTGATTGGACGTGGTTCACAGGTAAATGAGGGGTCATGAGATGGCTGTTTGGATGTCTAGGTGAATGGCTCAGGAAGTTTAGGGGAAATGGGAGCATATTGGAGGGAGGATTCCTGTTGGCACAAAATTTCGTCTTAATATAATTTGCAAAACTGCGGGAAAGTCCACCGTCCCTGTAAGTACTGTTTGGCATAAATCCAGTGGCTAGTGGTCTGTTGCTGGTGCCAGGGTCAGAATACGGGTCACCAGGGTGTGTCTTAGTCCTGTGATTCTCTGAACCTCAAAGGAAAAGCAGGATGTAGGGCTTCCTGATTACTGAGCTCAGCTCTCCAGTTGGACAGCCTCCATTTAACCTGATCTTTTCACATTTCCCAATTTCTCTTTTCTTTTTCAATTTTTACCAACATAATTAAAGTTGACATTTTTTCTTTACATGAAGTAAATGTACAGTTCTCGAGCATACACTCTATGAACTTTCATCTATGCATGTATCCACTCCTGTAGCCATCCAGATTGGGATATAGAACACTCTTACCTCCCTAGAAGTTCCCTTGTGTCCCTTCCAAGTTCAAGGTAACAATCCTCACCCCAAGGAAACCATTTTGACTTCTGGCATCTTTAGTTGATTTTTTGCTGATTCTTGATTTCTTGTAACTAGAATCATGTAGTATGTACTTTTTCATATGTAACTTCCTTCTCTCAACATAATGCCTATAAGACTCATATTGCTGCATGTTTCAGAAATTTACTTTCTTTTTTTATACCTAATATTCCACTGTATAAATATTTCACAATTAGTTCATTATTCTCTCGTTCATGGGCATTTGTGTTGTTTGGATTATAGCTGCTGCACAGTCTGCATCCATTCAGCTCCAATTACCCAAGGATTATAGCTGCAATGAACTTTCTTGTACATGTTTTTTTGTTTCTACTCTTTTTTGTGTGTGTCTATAAAGGCATTTTATTTGCATGTATGTATTATATCCCCAGAAAAAGAAACCCAGGATTTTTCCTCCTGTGTGTTTTTGTCTTGCTTCCTCATGGTCCATGATGCTAGCTAAGATGTCGGTACAATGAAACCAAACTGACAAGATGGGAGCAAACTATTCTGCCATTATTCATTACTTTGAGTTGCACATCAAATCTGGGACTAATCATTCCACATTTGTGTAACCTGACTGTGAAGTTCACAACAGTTTTCCCAGCTCTGTGATCACTGATGGTTTCAAATTCACCAATGTAGCCAAGCTTCATCATCACAGTTAGACAATGGATGTTGACTTTGGAGCATGGCCTGATAACCTGGTGTTTTCCTCTCTTCTTGGCATTGTTGATGCTCTTAAGAGCGTTGGCCAGGACATTCATGTGCACATCGTAGCCACATGGAAAGATGGTGGAAAGAGGACAGGAGGGGTGAGCACACGGAGTCATGGGCTCTACTCTTTTTTGACAATTCCGGGAATACTGTATTTCATATATACGGTGGGTATTACTAAAGGAAAACCTTCTTGACCAGGCCTCTTTCTTGCTGCTGGTCTCTGCCTGAAGTTGCCTTAGGGACTGGAAGGCCTAGGGAGTATTGAACAGAAACTCAATTCCCAGTAGCCCAGGTAACATCACATTACCTCAATTGTTTCTGTTTTAATGGGGATTTGGAGAAAACATACTGATGATCTTGAGCAATTATTTTCATGCATCTTTCATGGAAGACTTTTACACACTTCCCAAGGATGAGGGCTGGGAAAGGAGATGGAATCAGGATGTAGGGCAAGCCCTGTGTACATGGAGAATGGCATTGGGCCACCTAGTTAAGAAGATGGTTTTCCTTTATCACAAGGGAAAATATTTTCATTTCTGCCTAATCATACCCATCCTGTAAAGCATCTTTCACTAGGACTCAGCTGGAAGAGGTAATCTTCTAATTTCTGCTAAAGAAGAAATCACATCCCTGATTCCTGATACCTAGATGACATTCTCATCGAGTTCATTTCCCTTATAACTGCCCCAAACATTTCTGATCTCCCAGACAGCTCCACCAGTAATGTCCAGAAATTGCTAATGCAAGACTCCTTCTCGAGCACCCCAGATCTTAGAGGAGAAGGAGAAAGTTTTTTTTTTTTTGACTTTTTAAAAAAAATTTTTATTAATTAAAAAAAATTACAAGAAACACAAACATTCCCAACACATACACTCAGCAATTCACAATATCATCACATAGTTGCATATTCATCATCATGATCATTTCCCAGAACATTAGCATCAATTCAGAAAAAGAAATAAAAAGACAACAGAAATGTTCTAGTTTGCTAGCTGCCAGAATGCAACACACCAGAGACGGATTGGCTTTTAATAAAAGGGGATTTATTTTGTTGGTTCTTCAGAGGAAAGGCAGCTAACTTTCCACTGAGGCTATTTCTTACGTGGAAGGCATAGGATGGTCTCTGCTGGTCTTCTCTCCAGGCCCTTGGGTTCCAACAGCTTTCCCCGGGGTGACTTCTTTCTCCATCTCCAAAGGCCTGGGCTGAGCTGCAAGTGCTGAAATGAGGAATGCCGAGCTGCTTAGGCTGTGCTACGTTGCGTTCTCTCATTTAAGCACCAACCAATTAAGCCAAACATCACTCATTGCAGCAGACACGCCTCCTAGCTGACTGCAGATGTAACTGGCAACAGATGAGGTTCACGTACCATTGGCTTATGCCCGCAGCAACAAGACTAGGTATGCTCACCTGGCCAAGTTGACAACTGAATCTAACTAACACAAGAAAAATATAACAAACAGAAAAAAAAAAATTTACAGGCCCTACCCCTTACTGATCCCTTTCATTGATCACTAGCATTTCAAACTAAATCTATTTTAACATTTGTTCTCCCTATTATTTATTTTTATTCCATATGTTCCTCTCATCTGTTGACAAGGTAGATAAAAGGAGCATCAGACACAAGGTTTTCACAATCACACAATCACATTGTGAAAGCTATATCATTATACAATCATCATCAAGAAACATGGCTACTGGAGCACAGCTCTACATTTTCAGGCAGTTCCCTCCAGCCTCTCCATTACATCTTGGATAACAAGGTGATATCTACTTAATGCATAAGAATAACCTCCAGGATAACCTCTCGACTCTGTTTGGAATCTCTCAGCCATTGACACTTTGTCTCATTTCACTCTTCCCCCTTTTGGT